>JBBPBX010032170.1:11471-21798 GCA_038048925.1 Garcialebias charrua | reverse complement strand
TCGTAACCTGTTGGCGAGGAGGGGGTTCGGGCCAAGGCACCTGTAGTGCATCCGTTGCTCTGTGGCACAGTTCAAACAGAGCAGGGATGGAGAGGTCCATGTCCGGGAGCGCGGGTATGGGGATCTGGGCGAGTGCGTCACCCTGATCCTTCAGCTCTACGTCCGCCTCTTCCATTGAAAATTCACCCGAGGCCGAGATGGATAACTTGACGTTGTTCATCATGATCCGGGTGTCGAATTCGACAGTCAGGTCCTCCATGGTGGCTAGCGCGTCAGGGGTGTCACCCCATTCGACCCGCGTGCTGTCGTGTAGGGCCATGCTCGCCAACTCCGGTGTGGGGGTGAGAGGCTCCGTGGTGTCTGCGTCCGCAGACGTGGCCGAGGTCCCCATGGCTTTGGCGACAAGGTCGACCCGATGCCGCAGCACCGTATCTATCATGATGCTGCAATGTGGGCAAAAATCGGGTGCGTCCAACGTAGTTTTTGCATGAAACATTCCCAGGAAGACTGGACAAGCCTCGTGGGTGTCCGTCGCCGCGAGAGAAAAGCCACAGCCACTTGGGCAGGCGTGCGAGGTGGGGCTTGCCATTGCGGTGGTCTTCCTCGGAAAATTCGCTTTCCGCTTTCCCTTCTCTGGAGCCATTCTGTCCGAGACGAGGCGAGCGAGTCGTTCCAGAATTCTTCTTCTTCTTTCTTGAGATGTCTCCTCCGTCGTGTTGCTTTCGCTGGCCAGCCCGCTAGCTTGACTTAGCGAGGCAGCCTCCTTTTTTTTTTATGGCGTAGTTAGCGCCGTCGCGAAGCAATCTGTAGAGAGAGGAGAGAAAACTTCGGGGTTAGGTGGAAAAATGCTGGACTAGGCTTGCTAGTCCAGTAGTACGCAGGAAATAATTCTCTGTACGCTCTGTGTAGGGAGCGAGCTCACCTCGAATGAGCGATGGAAGCACCAGAGAAGTCCCGCGAAGAGGTAGTTCAGGTTTAAGTGAGGTGAAGGGCAAAAAAGAGCAAGATTGGTGGGACGCACGCCGCTTAAGTAGCCAGAGGGCGGGGCCTCTGGCGCGGCAGTGACGCCCCTAGCCGTAAAGGCGTGAGTGTATTCCTTCAGGTAATCGCGCAATTCCCATAGCAAGTATGTTGCACCGAGAGAACATGACTGAAAGGGAACATGGCAGTGTTCAAAACAAACAATAACATAATGTCAAAACAGTATCTGTGATTAAACATGAGCTGGCCTAATCAGTGTTTTTGTTCTGTGTCCAGGAAACAACAGCTTGTGCTCTTCAGATAAGTTTTGTTAAATACAGAAATACTTTTTGAGAAGCTAACTGGTTAATGATTCATCAGAATACATTTAAAGTAATACGTTTTAAATGATCAATCGTGTTCTGTAACAGATTGGGAAATGACAGGCCCTAAACATTGGAACAATCTTCCCCCAACATTTAAGAGGACACCTCACTTCCTGTTTTTAAATATCTTTCAAAAACACCAGTTCCCTTATCAGTCAGTACACAGTGCAACACATTGACTATGGGAATTGCGCCGCCGTGCGGTTCACCTGCAGTAGTACAATCATGTCTTTTCTAAAGGCAGGTGGGTGTCAGCGTCAGCAATGAGCCCCCCACTTTACATAAAAGGGGCTGACGTCCCACCTTCATTCTCTTTTGCCCTTCACCTCGCTTCACACCTGAACTTCGCAGGACTCTCTGTGACTGGATCGCTCGACTGGAGGTGAGCTCGCTCCCTGCCCTGAGCGTTATAAGAGCAACTTTCCTGTGAGCACTGGGATTAGCGGAGGCTAACCCAATGTCATCTACCTAAAATGTCGAGGTTTTTTCTGCTCTTTTCTCAGCTCAGCTACGAGACGAAATTAGCTGCGTCACGCTACCTGCATAGCTAACGGCTGTGGCTAGCTACCGAGAGCAGCTCGACGTGAGGACTTCTTTGCAACGGTTAGCAGACGGCTAACGGGCCACAGCTCGACGTCTCTCCTCAGCCATGGCTCCGGAGAATTGCAGAAGAAAGTCGAAGAACTCCAACAAGAAATGTAGGCCAGCGAGCCCCGGCTCCCGAGCCTGCCCCAACAGATGTGGTTATTCCCTCTCAGCAACGGACACCCATGAGGCCTGTCCCGTCTGCTTAGGTATACTACACGCAAAATCTGCTTTGGACTCCCCCGAAACCTTCCTTCATTGCAGACTGTTACGTGAAACAGAGAGACGGAGATGCATGGACTTTGTGTTCAAAGCCATGGGCAGCTCCACCACGGCGCGGGAACCGTTCCTCGACGAAGCCCTCACTTTCACGGCGGAGCTCGAGGCTGTTGACTTGGAGGACAGCGGTCAAGCCGACTGGGGAGGAAGCATGGATGTGGTAGCCCCGCTCGGGGACTCCATCAACGAGTTCGACATGAGGGACTTGTTGCGAGCAGATGAGCTCTCGCTAACAGCCTCGGGCGAGCTAACTGATGACAAAGCCAACAACGAGGACGAAGGAGAAGACGAGGACTTCTCCCAAATCCCTGCTGCAGGTCAACCAGAGACTTATGTGTCGGTCCTAGCTCTGTTCGAGCTTTGTCGCAGACCAACGGACACGTTGCGGATAACTTGGCCAGAACCCCGACCTTGACAACAAGTAACAAGGCTGGTTTGCAATTTCTTCTTCGCCAAGCAACAGTCGGCCACGAGGCATAGGATGCCTATATTTTCCGACTTCCAGACAAAGCTGACTTGCACCTGGGCTGAACCCAGAGCTCCACTGACTTTGCATCTCTCCCAGTTCCTGGACGTTGTCGGAATGGAGGCGGCTGGTATGGCCAACATTCCCCAGATGGAGGATACGTTGGCGGCCGATTTAGCCCCCAAAACTTCGGGCTCCAAACCAACTCTGCCTAGCAAGGCCTACCGCATGTTGGCCTTCCAGCTCAAAAAATGTTACCGAGCACAAGGCCTTGCGGTACGCGACATGAATGCTTCAGCCATGATACAGGCCTATTTAACGGAAAAGTTTCAGGAGCTCCACCAGATTGCCAACAAAAAGAAAGCAGCCGACATCCTGGAGGAGGCCTGTAAGGCGACAGATTTTGCTCTTCGCCTCATGGGGACAGCCGCCATCGCTCAAGGGTGAAGAATGGCAGAGATTGTCATTGCTCAGCGCCACTTGTGGCTAATGCTGACAGACCTGCCAGAGGCCCAATGGAACCCATTCCTCCATCATCCCATCGAGCCAACAGGGCTTTTCGGCGGTGCTCTTGAGAGAATACAGAGCAGGCTGGAACAGTGGAGGAAACAGGCCGAGGCCTTGCATGAGGTGATGCCCAGAAAGCAATTAGTGAAACCCAGAGACACAGCCTCGCTACCACTCTGCCTCATGCCGTCCCCCACAGAAACGTCTGGCGCTCGACGGAGAACAGCGGCCCAAGTCCGCCACAAGACCGTCCCATGCTGGCCAAGCCTGGGCCCGGCACAGATTCGTCCCACGACAGGCAGGCCCATGAGGTCTTCCTCAACGAACAAGGACCGAAAACAGAAGCCGTCCTGATGCAAGGCCGCTTCGCCACTTTTTAGGTACTCCCGTCCATGTGGAAACAAGGGAGACTGAACTGTTTAAGCCAGAATTTATGTGTAAAAAAACACGTTTATCTGGTGTGAATTATGTGTGCACAAAAAAATCACTCAAATGTTGGTGTAATAAAGACATGTTCTTTTAAGCACAGCAATAAAGTCTCAAGATCACATGATGTCCTGTGTGTCGACTCAAAAACAAACACAGCACCTTTTTTATGCAAACGTGTCAGATAATGGGGGGAGACCAGCATTCACACCTGGCCACCTTAACCCACATGAGACACGAACTGTCAGGGCAGACAATGAGCCCCCGCTGGCAGCCAGAGGTCTGTCAACACCAGACAGACACTCAGGCAACCACAGTGGGACAGGGAAGTCTGCCAAAGGGAAACAAGAGGGGGCCAATCACCCCTCTCCCATCCCCTTGACACACAAACATCACACAATTCACATGCCTTCTAGACTAACCGCACACGCGGGCGCTGTCTAATGGAGTTGACAGGTTGTACCCGTCCTTAATTATCTCTGAGCAGGACAACTCAGGGACAAGCTACCTTCTCCCAAACCTGGTGGACCCCCAGGGGCTGTTGGCCTCTGGGTCACCAAAGGAGGAGCTACGGCCACCCAGGCCAAAAAACTGCCAAAAGTCTCAGCTTGTCAGCTGAAAGAAACAGGCTGATGGCGGCACGCCTGCCAAAAAACGTGGTATTAACCATATAGAATGCTCGTGCATGGTCAACACAATATTTATACGCTCAGAAATGGCGTATTTTTTAGGCCTGGTGCTCAGAAAGAAATATTGTTTCTTATGCATGCAACCTGGTCCAAATCCTGACCTTCCTTCAGGATCTCTTGGAGAAGGGTCGTTCTCATTCAACGATTAAAGTCTTCCTTTCAGCTATTTCTGCTTGTCATGAAGGCTGGGGAAACAGGACACCTGGAGCACACCCAATCATAATAAGATTTATGAAGGGTGTTCTTCGGTCTAAACCACCCAGCAGGATCCTGACTCCTGGTTGGGACCTCGGTTTAGTCTTGGGGGCTCTATGCGACCCTCCATTCGAGCCATTGAGTGAGACTACGATAGATCTACTATCTTATACAACGGCCTTACTCCTGGCACTTTGCTCGGCGAAACGCGTGGGTGACCTCCACGCATTATCTGTACATCCAATGTGTACCAGATTCGCCCCAGACGGGTCAAAGGTCACACTGAGGCCTAATCTCGCATACATCCCCAAGGTCTGGACCCTGAACTATAGGAGTCTAGACTTTGATCTCTCCTCTTTTCCACCTGCCTCTGTCCTGAACCAGGATCAGGAAAGGCTACAGGCTCTCTGCCCAGTGAGGGCTTTACGCACCTACATGCAGAGAACAGCCGAATGGAGAAGAACAAATCAACTGTTTGTCTGCTTTGCAGCACCTGCTACCGAGAGAGCCCTATCAAAACAACACCTCTCACACTGGGTGACTGAGGCCATTAAAAGGGCCTACAGTAGCAAAGGTCAGCAGGCGCCCTCTGGAGTGCATGCTCACTCCACTAGGGGCCTTGCCACCTCCTGTTCATTGTTCAAGGGTGTATCAGTTACAGACATCTGCGCTACTGCGAATTGGAGCTCCTTGAATACTTTTGCAAGGCATTACAGTTTGGATGTTATTGCAAGTGACGTCACTCAGGTAAGTAGCCTTGAGATGCCTACTGATCAGAGGCAGACGTTCACTCTAGCAAGCATTTTACTGAGCATTTTCAAGGGCGTGAATGGATTACGTTCCCATAGCAAATATGTTGCACCGAGAGAACATGACTGAAAGGGAACTGAAAGTTATACACCATAACTCATGTTCCCTGAAGGAAGGGAACGAGGTGCAACATAACTGGCCCTTTCCAATGCTGAAAGCTCGGCGAAGTGCACTTTTCAGAGGAAGATGGAGGGGCGCACGCCGCTTAAGTAGTCAGAGGGCGGGTCCTCTGGCGCGGCAGTGACGGCCCTAGCCGTAAAAGGCATGAGTGTATTCCTTCAGGTAATCGCGCGGGGGCGCAATTCCCATAGCAGTATGTTGCACCTCGTTCCCTTCCTTCAGGGAACATGAGTTGTGGTACATAACTTTCAGTTTTCCATGTGCTATCTGAAACTGTTTACCCATTACTCATCATCGTTCTACTTTTGAGAGAACAAAAGCCAAGCACGCACTGACCAATTAGGACTTGCTCCAAACACATTTGAAGTGATCTCCCCTTTGCAAAGTCTGCTTCTACTGCACTAAAACCATAGATATACGGTAAGATCTGATGTAGTATATCTCCGTATCCTTTACATATACTTATACTTATATTTCCGGATATTCCCGGAAATGGACCGCAATGATCCTTAAAAAATCGCAAGATCCCAAAATCCGGATACTTATCTTTGGCAGGCCCTTGACAAATAACAGCCACATTTATTTTGGATCTGCCGAAGATAAGTATCCAGATTTTGGGATTTTTTAAGGATCATTGCGGGCCATTTCCGGGAATATCCGAACACAGATCCTTCCGTATATCTATGGTTTTAGTGCAGTGTACGATTTTTGACTGGTACAAGCAGACGTGAGCACATCACTTCAGTTTTAATGTCCCTCCATTGGCTTCCTGTCCAGTTTCAAATCCATTTTAAAGTTTTATTGCTTGTTTTTAAGTCTTTGAACCGTTTTAGTCCCTCTTATTTGTCTGAACTGCTTCACCTTTATGTGCCATCACGTGCTCTTAGATCCGCTGACCAGATGCTTTTAGCAGTCCCGAAAACCTTTTATAAAACCAGAGGAGGCAGAGCATTTTCAGCTCTGGCTCCTAAATTGTGGAACGAGCTGCCACTGAAGGTCAGGCAGGCCTCATCAATATCTGTTTTTAAAACTCGTTTAAAAACACATATGTTTTCATTGGCTTTTAAACCAGAGTGAGTTTACATCTCTGTTTTAATGTTGTATTATTTTACTTGTGATGTTCTGATTATTTTTATGCAAAGCTGGGCGCCACACCGCTAGGGAGCGCTAATGCGCTAATCCGCTTACAGCGGACCTAAACAATTATTCAGCGTTACAGCGGTTTGACTAACTTTTATAATTCATAAGCGGATCTGCACTATTTTTATTTAAAATGCAGTACCGTTAATAACTAATTTTCTATCAGTAAAAACGAAAAAACTTTTTTACGAGCTCTTAAATCAACCAGACGACTGATAACAGACCTACATCCTGTCAGCACCGGATGTAGTCCGTGAGCAGTCATCCGGTTGGTTGATTTAAGTGCGGGGCCCGCCCTAAGGAGCCCTTTTGGCTATTACCTGTCATGTGACAAGACATGATTCGTCAAGTGTCTTTCAGCACTGAGGAGCTTTCACTACATTTTGATTCTTTATGCAACACTATTCTGAATGATGTGGCCCCAATTAAAACTAGGCGTTCAAAGCCTAAATCTGACCCGTGGTTGAGTGACCATACCCGTGCCATTAGGCAGGTATGCAGGAAAAATGAACGCAAATGGAGAAAGGATGGTCTCCAAGTCTCATTTGATATGGTGAGAGAGAGTTGGCGTCGCTATCAACAAGCTGTAAAAACAGCCAGAGCCAAATATTTCTCTGACATTATTGTTGCCAACTCTCACAATCCCCGTGTTCTTTATGATACAATCAACACGGTCCTCAATTTACATGAACCAGTTCCTATTGAAGCATCTAAAGAACTTTGTGATAAGTTCCTTCAATTTTTTTTGGACAAGGTTACGAACACTAGGGCTTGTATTTCTTTTCCTTCCCATGACCCTTCCATCCTGGTCCCCTGTCCTGCACTTTTTGATCATCTGGAGCCTATTTCTCTCTCCTACCTAGAGAAAATTGTCACCAGTATGAAACCATCAGGTTCCCCCCTTGATGTTGTACCTCCTTGTTTTCTTAAGGAGGTATTTTCTACAGTTGGCTCTTTTGTTCTAAATTTGATCAATAGCAGCTTAATGTTTAGCGTGGTGCCAGGCAATTTTAGACATGCTGTGGTTCAGCCATTATTGAAAAAACCTGGCCTTGATCCTACCTCTTTGTCCAACTTTAGGCCAATTTCAAAGTTACCTTTTATTTCAAAAATATTGGAAAAAGTTGTTTACACCCAGCTGAAGGACTTTTTGGATGAATTTAAAATTTTGGAGGTCTTCCAGTCTGGTTTTAAAACCTACCATAGCACTGAATCTGCTCTTCTAAGGGTTTTTAATGACATATTTTTATCGCTGGATTCTGGAAACTGTGTTTTACTTGTGCTTTTAGATTTAACAGCTGCTTTTGACACAGTCGACCATGAAATTCTTATCGCCAGATTGGAGCAATGGGTGGGCATCACTGGCTCAGCTCTGCAGTGGTTTAGGTCCTACCTTTCAAATCGAAGTTTCAGTGTGAAGATTGATAATTTTACCTCTGCATCTGCTGCCCTCCCCTGGGGTGTACCCCAGGGATCTATCCTTGGTCCTCTTCTCTTCTCACTTTACCTTCTGCCACTCGGTTCTATTTTCAGAAAGCATGGTGTGCAGTTTCATTTGTATGCGGATGACTGTCAAGTCTATTTTCCTGTAAAACAAAATGGCTCCACGCAGTCTCTTCTGGACTGTCTTGGTGACATTAGAGGGTGGATGGCACTTAATTTCCTCAATTTTAATGATAAAAAGACCGAGGTTATGGTCTTTAAATCTAGTGCTCCAGACAGTCCTACCACTTTTGATTTTTCCTCTTTGGCCCCATATGAAAAGTCGATTGTGACAAATCTAGGAGTGAAAATTGACCCCTGCCTGAAACTGGACTGTCACATCAACAGCATGGTTAAGTCCTCGTTCTTTCATCTGAGGCGCCTGTCAAAAATCAAGCCGCTCCTTTCTAGACACCACTTAGAGACAGTAATCCACGCTTTTATTACTTCACGCCTGGATTATTGTAACTCTCTTCTGATCGGAGTAAATAAGGCCTCACTCTCTCGGTTGCAGCTGGTACAAAATGCTGCTGCACGATTTTTGACTGGTACAGGCAGACGTGAGCACATCACTCCAGTTTTAATGTCCCTTCATTGGCTTCCTGTCCAGTTTCGAATCCATTTTAAAGTTTTATTGTTTGTTTTTAAGTCTTTGAATGGTTTTAGTCCCTCTTATCTGTCTGAACTGCTTGACCTTTATGTGCCATCACGTGCTCTTAGATCCGCTGATGCTTTTAGCAGTCCCGAAAACCTTTTATAAAACCAGAGGAGACAGAGCATTTTCAGCTCTGGCTCCTAAATTGTGGAACGAGCTGCCACTGAAGGTCAGGCAGGCCCCATCAATATCTGTTTTTAAAACTCGTTTAAAAACACATGTTTTCATTGGCTTTTAAACCAGAATGAGTTCACATCTCTGTTTTAATGTTGTATTATTTTACTTGTGATGTTCTGATATTTATATGATTGAGATTGATTGTTTTTATTGTTTTGTGCTTGTTCTTGTTCTTGTACAGCACTTCGGATGGCTGATGCTGTATTTTTAAGTGCTTTATAAATAAACTGGTATGGTATGGTATGGTAAGTTAGCAGTCACTCCAGTTAGCAGCCAGCCATTGTGTTTCTCTGCAGCCTTATTGCTTGTTAGATTATCACGGAAGCGAGGGAGTGAATACAGAAGGACTTTACATGATAAACACGGTAAAAACAATTGTTTGTTTTTAAAATTATAGCAAAGATGGGTCTTCAGCTGAACGTGTCCTTAATAAAATCACGACTGCTCAAAACTGCAGGATTTTAAAAAGTAGGATCGCCACGAGCAACGCGCGCGGGCGGCTTTATGTAGCTCAATGAACGGATATAAAAATATATTTCATAGCTGACTTTATAGCACGAGGGTTCCTGAGCTGAACCACTCTTTAATAATGTCATGTAATGGTCTAATCTGCTGCATTTAAAGTAGGTTCGCTTTGACTTCTTCCAACCTGTGCTTGCACTACGAAAATAAATTATAAAAATCGAATATTACTTCAAATAACTCCAACAGGTTACAGTCAGTACATGAACATCTTGTGATTACACTGTGTTAGTTTGGATAATATCTGCCCTGTGGTATTTGAGTATTCATGATATGTGTTACAAAATACTAGGGAGAAAAAAATAGAAGCTAGCTTGACACATTTATGTCTATAAAACATTGAATATTAATTCAAATAACTCCAACAGGTTATACTGTAGTCAGTACATGAACATCCTGTGATTACATTCTGTTAGTAAAAAAAAAATAAAAAAAAAACAGTTTCTGGACTAAATTAACCACATTTTTCTTTTACAGTCAACAGAAGAAAATCACCAGAATTCAACAACCTGTGTCGTCTTCTGGAGCGATAGGTGTATTGTAGGAGATGACATCCAGAGCGAATCGGTGTTAAGAGGTAGGATAAAGGTGTATAACACTTCATGCACCGCTAATTGGCAGTGTAGTGCAAATATTGCATAACTTTAGCTGTTTAGAATTTAGCTTCCCCTAATTTTCATGACATTAGTGCTTTTGAAATAGCGGACCTAAATAAATTAATTAGTGCTTTTGAAATAGCGGAACTAAGTTTTGGATTAGTGCTGCCCAGCACTGTTTATATGATTGTTTTTATTGTTTTGTGCTTGTTTTTGTTCTTGTACAGCACTTCGGACGGCTGATGCTGCATTGTTAAGTGCTTTATAAATAAACTGGTATGGTATGGTATTTCTTGTGTGGTTCTTTTTAAGGTAAAGTTAAAGGTGATTGA
>JBBPBX010032169.1:12803-34059 GCA_038048925.1 Garcialebias charrua | reverse complement strand
ACAGCAATCTCCTTCACATTCCGAGAACCAAATTAAGGACCATGGGAGACCGGGCTTTCAGTGTGGCTGCCCCCCGCCTGTGGAACTCTCTTCCTGACTGTCTAAGAGCCCCACAGTCTGTGGTTGACTTTAAGAGCGACTTGAAGACCTTTCTTTTCGACCAAGCATACTCTACCTCCTCATGATTCTACTTTTGATCTTAGCTGATATTGTTATTGATTTTAAATGTTTTATTATTTGTTTTATTGTCTGTTTTATTGTCATTTAATTCTGTTGCTCCTTGTAGCACTTTGAGATTTTCATTAATGAAAAGTGCGTTATAAATTGAATTCATTATTATTATTATTATTATTATCCATCCATCCATCCATCCATCTTCTTCCGCTTATCCGGGGTCGGGTCGCGGGGGTAGCAGCCTAAGTAGGGAGGCCCAGACTTCCCTCTCCCCAGCCACTTGGAGCAGCTCCTCCGGGGGAATCCCAAGGCGTTCCCAGGCCAGCCGAGAAACATAGTCCCTCCAGCGCGTCCTGGGTCTTCCTCTGGGTCTCCTCCCGGTGGGACATGCCCGGAACACCTCACCAGGGAGGCGTCCAGGAGGCATCCTAACCAGATGCCCGAGCCACCTCAACTGGCTCCTCTCGATGTGGAGAAGCAGCGGCTCTACTCCGAGTCCCTCCCGGATGACTGAGCTTCTCACCCTATCTCTAAGGGAGAGTCCAGCCACCCTGCGGAGAAAACTCATTTCAGCCGCTTGTATCCGAGATCTTGTTCTTTCGGTCATAACCCAAAGCTCATGACCATAGATGAGGGTGGGAACGTAGATCGATCGGTAAATTGAGAGCTTTGCCTTTCGACTCAGCTCTCTCTTCACCACGACAGACCGGTACAGCGCCCGCTTCACTGCGGACGCTGCACCTATCCGCCTATCGATCTCACGCTCCAGTTTTCCCTCATTCGTGAACAAGATCCCGAGATACTTAAACTCCTCCACTTGGGGCAGGACCTCCTCCCCGACCCGGAGAGGGCATGCTACCCTTTTCCGGCTCAAGACCATGGCCTCGGATTTGGAGGAACTGATCCTCATCCCGGCCGCATCACACTCGGCTGCAAACCGCTCCAGTGAAAGTTGTAAATCACGAACTGATGAAGCCAGTAGGACCACATCATCTGCAAAAAACAGAGAAGCGATTCTAAGGTCACCAAAACGGATCCTCTCAACACCTTGGCTGCGCCTAGAAATTCTGTCCATAAAAGTTATGAACAGAATCGGTGACAAAGGGCAACCTTGGCGGAGTCCAACTCTCACTGGAAACGAGCCTGACTTACTGCCGGCAATGCGGACCAAGCTCTGACACCGGTCGTACAGTCGTACATCATTATTATTTTCAATGATGACATAACATTTAGTAACACAAAATTCTTATAACTTTTTGATTTTACTGTATCAACTTCTGTCGATTCGTACTACATCAATAAGATGTAAGCTTCGTGTCCGAATGTACAAAAGGATTTAGGAATTAGATTTTACACTAACAAGGTATTAAATGATTCAGAACAAAACCATTTACAAACCACTGTGTTTAAAAAGTACTTCCATCTACAACGCATGACCGTTTAATGGTGTGTCACAACGCTCCGTTTTAGGACACAAATTTTTTTTCCAGAAATGATTCTTGCTTAACTCTGAACGCCTGAAAACTCCTTGTAGCTGCTACTTTCCTACCAGGATGCCCCTGTCAACTCCTTGCAGATGTTTGGATGCTGTCTACCACAGGGCAATAAGGTTCAGAACTGTCTGTAACGAACTACTATACCCATCACTGCACTCTGTACTCCTTGTTAAAATCAGGTCTCATGTGAACGAGTCCCAGAGGCCTCAATGGAATTAACCTCTATAAATAAAGGTTGAATGAATGTCAGGTTCTTGATCTGATGTTTCAGTATGCGCTTAAAACGTCATTTCAAGCTTGGATGATTTTGGTTTTTAATGTTTGCCGTTATGATAATACTTTTTAGAGTTCAGTATTTTCTGGGTGGTACTTGTTGGGGAACCAAGTGCATACTAAGCACATACTTGTTGCAAACAAAGCATTCACAAGAATAACTCTATTCCCCGACCATCATATAAAGAAGTCAAAGTCAAGCTCTATTCCCCGACCATTATATAAAGAAGTCAAAAGTCAAGGATTATATTTCCAACCTTTTGGATAAAGGGTGGATCAGATAGTCTCAGTTTCAGCCTATTCCTCACCTGTTGTCTGTGTGCAAAAGAAAGACAACAGTCTGCGTTTTTGTGTTGACTTTCGTGAGCTCAACCGTAAAACCATTCCTGATCGCCTTCCACTAACACACATTCAGGATCTGTTGGACAGTCTTGGAGGAAATTTGTGGTTCTCCATTTTGTATCAAGGAAGTGCATATCACCAAGTTTTTATGAGTAAGGAGTCAAGACATTTGATAGCATTTAGCACACCTTGGGGTCTTTACGAATGGCTAAGAATACCATTCGGACTGACTGATGCACCAGGTGCATTCCAGAGATGCGTGGAAAGTGTATTAGAGGGCATCAGAGATGAGTGCTGTGAGCCTTATTTGGATGATGTCCTCTTTTACTCAAAAACATTTGAGGAACACGTGGACCATCCGAGAAAAGTTTTTTGCAGAATGCAACAACACGGCATTACACTTCGGCCAGACAAATGTGAGCTTTTCAAGAGACCAATTCATTATCTTACCATACCATACCATTTTATTTATAAAGCACTTTCAACAGGAACAAGTCCACACAAAGTGCTGGACAAACAAACACGCAACAGGCAACACAGACAATGAAGTACAACACGAAAAACATAAAAACATTGCAGATCATAAATCAAACGATCCAATACAAATCAGCTGGCATTGAAAGCGATGGAGTAGTAGTGAGTTTTTAACCGGGATTTGAAAACCGAGAGGGAGGGGGCCTGTTTGATGAGCAGCGGTAACTCGTTCCAGAGTCTTGGGCCTGCTACAGAGAACGCCCTGTCACCCCTGCGCTTAAGGCGAGTTTCTGGAACTATTAAGAGTACCTGATCCTCTGACCTCAAAGCACGTGGAGGGACATATGGGTGTATCAGATCCGAGAGATAGGCGGGGGCGAGACTGTTCAGCGATTTGTAGACATACATGAGAATTTTGAATTGGATTCGAAGATGAACCGGTAGCCAGTGAAGGGAGGCCAAGACTGGTGTAATGTGCTCTCTTTTGCGTGTGCTGGTTAAAAATCGGGCAGCTGCGTTCTGAACCAGTTGTAATCGTGCAATGGTGGCTTGACTGACGCCAAAGCAGAAGTGAATTGCAGTAATCAAGCCTAGATGTAATGAATGCGTGAATCACTGTCTCCAGGTTGTTTTTTGATAATATGGGCTTCAGCTTAGACAGACGCCTCAGCTGGAAAAAACAGGATTTGACGATCATGTTTACATGACTGTTGAGTTTCATGGAAGGATCCATTATCACTCCCAGATTTGTGACTTTTTGTTTTTCGGACAGGGGTAGAGCAGACAGGTCAATGCAGTGGTTTGAGGTTGTGTCATTGGGAAGGAACAATATGGCTTCAGACTTCTTATCATTGAAGCTTAAGAAATTTAAAGCCATCCAGTCCCTGATGTCAGCCAGGCAGTCGAGCAGAGGTTGAATAGAGCCTGTACCATTTTGTCTTAGGGGGAAGTAAATTTGACAGTCATCAGCGTAGAAGTGGAAGGGTATATTGTGTTTCCGGAAAATAGCACCGAGTGGCAGCAGGTATAAGGAGAACAAGAGAGGACCCAGGATGGACCCCTGCGGAACCCCCCATTTAAGAGCCGCCACTGCAGAAGTAAAATCATTGATGGACACACAAAAAGACCTGTCAGAGAGGTAGGATCTGAACCAGTTTAGGGCTGATCCTGAGATGCCCACCCACTGCTCCAACCTAGCAATGAGGATCTCATGGTCGATGGTGTCGAAAGCGGATGTGAGGTCCAATAGGACAAGCAGCACAGAGTCACCAGTATCTGTGGATAGAAGATGTCGTTAAAAACCTTCAGTAGGGCAGTCTCAGTGCTGTGGAGGGATTTGAAGCCAGACTGGAATAGCTCGGGGATAGCGTGATCCTCCAGGAAGCACTTTAGTTGGGACTCAACTATTTTCTATAGAAGTTTATCCATCCAGTTTAACCATCTTAGGCGAATGGTTTCAGGAGAAGGTGTTCAGATGGATCTAAAGCTGTAATAAAATGGCAGTGGAGATAAACCCTGATTACTAGCTTCAGAGACTAATTTGTTTAATGAGGAGGAAACGCGGCAGATGACATGGACGATGTTTCGGAGATGTCAGAGAGGCTAGAGAAGTCTCTGTCCATCGACGGAGGACAAGATGACGTGTACAACAAACTGATTTCATATGGTAAGGATGTTGCCAAACAAGGGGACATCCAGAAAGTTCTGGATCTGTTCAAAGGAGTGTACAAAATTCATCAAACCCCCAAAACTAGAGGGTAAGATACAGAAGATTGCCTGGCTCAGACACATTTGGAGGATGATGAGTTTTTAAATGTGAACAGCAGTGGTTTGATGCTGTTCAGAGAACTTTATGACAAACTTTACAACTACTATAACAACTACAACAGTTTTGGAGGAAATTCGTGGCTCTCCAGTTTTGGATCAAGGAAGTGCATATCACCAAGGTTTCATGAGTGAGGAGTCAAGATATTTGACAGCATTTAGCACACCCTGGGGTCTTTACAAATGGGTAAGAATACCATTCGGACTGACTAATGCACCAGCTGTGTTCCAGAGATGCATGGAAGGTGTATTAGAGGGCATCAGAGATAGTGTTGTGTGCCTTATTTGGATGATGTCCTCTGTTACTCAAAAACATTTGAGGAACACGTGGACCATCCGAGACAAGTTTTTTGCAGAATGCAACAACATGGCATTAAACTTCGGCCAGACAAATGTGAGCTTTTCAAGAGACAAATTCGTTATCTTGGGCGAATGGTTTCAGGAGAAGGTGTTCAGATGGATCCAAAAGCTTTGGAAGCTGTAATAAAATGGCAGTGGAGATAAACCCTGATTACTAACTTCAGAGACTCTTTCATTTAGTGAGGAGGAAACACGTCAGACGACATAGACAATGTTTCGGAGGTGACAAAGGCTAGAGAAGTCTCTGTCCATCGACACAGAGGACAAGATGGATGTGTACAACAAACTGATTTCATATGTAAGGACGTTGCCAAATGCAAAATTTAAATAAATCTGACCACAAGGAGCTAGCAACTCCCTCTGAATATAGTGCTTTACTTTTGACAGGAGGTAATTGGAAAAAATTGCTTACTATAATTACTGTAACATTTCCAAATGGAGAGAAGTTACCCGTGTGTTCTATTTAAACCCTTCTGACCACCAGAGGGTGGTACTGAAAGCACGGAATATTCCCTTCGCGCATGAGTTATTCGAGTAATTATATCGACATCACACAGGTGTGACCGGATAAGCAATCAAGAGGCTAGATAGCCTAGTGTTATCCATTAATTCAGTCCTACAGAATCTTCTCACGTAAAGCAAGGATTCTGAGCAACAGAAGCTCTGGTGGTCATCCGGTATTCATAGAACTGTAGTTATATTTGTAACTTTCATTTTATCTGACATAATTACCATGGATGTATGATAAGAGATTATGATCTACCATTGATATTTCATCTATGATAAGAATCTGAAGGTCATCATATTTTAGACGTAACAAATCAAGTTTCTCTTCTCCCAAAGGTAAGTATGGTAAGCGTAGATCTTTTCCAATGGAAAAAGTGGTGTAAATTGTTGTTGCTTCCAAATGGTATGCAGCAGTACCAGTGGGAGCAGTGAGTAAAACACATGTGTTGTCCAGATGCCGACACATTGGTGACAATATTCTTTTGGATTCGTATTCAATTGCCTTGATCAAGTGATTTTACCTGTGCCAGCACCACTAGTAATAAAAATGTGTAACGATTCAGGATTACTTCCATTTACCTTGTCTAGGCACCACTGCCTGATTTGATAAAAAACAGCCTTTTTTGCCTCAGTTTGCCTTTACGCAAGGCAATAGATACTTTGTACATTAAATAAAACATGTTGCAGTTCTGATATGTATTGAGCAAAAAAAAAAACAATTCAACATTATGTGCAAATCTACCATCAACATGTAAAAGCCTATTATTCAAGTAACGGTTCAAAGATAAATGATACTGTCTGTTTTCATGATATGTATTACAACCTTAAGGTAACAATGCAGGGAAACGTTTTGCTTCATTTGTAAAGTCAGACAACAATTTGATGGGGTTATTCTGTTCACAAGGAGCTACATTTAGTATCTGATCCAAATATTGATCCAGTGCTTCCTGTCCAATATCTACTGACATAAGACATGTGTCCTGAAACATACAATGTTGCTGCCGATCATGTAACAGTTCATCATCACCTTCAGGAGTGCACAAGTCCTGATCCTCTGCCTTTTTGTCTTCCTCCCGAGTAAACTCATTAATCCAGGCTTCATTGAACTCGATATCTTATAATGTACGTTTGAATGTGTCAAATACTTAAGAGCTTTCTGGATGTGCATTGTATCAATCTGGATGTGCATTGTATCAACAAACCGATAATCATAATGGCCTGTAAAAGTAAATTTACACTTTAATTTCACAGGCAGTAAAGACCTTTCCTATTACTACGGGGTAACAAATGACAAGTTTCAACAATATTTGCAGGCACACAAGTTAAAGGACCATGCACTCCATTTTGGCCACCTTTCGGCAAAGCTAACATTTTCATGAATGGTATGTGTAAGGCTATTAAATGTTGTTCTAAACTATTCAGACATGACAACTGAGGTGGTATCGGATGGACAGTCAATTTGTTTAGAGAACTTTCTGGGGGAAACTGACCTTTACTAATTTTAGAATGACAGGAGTGACAAATATACAGTTTACTTCTGAAAGAATTTAATAAGGTGTAAGGTTTATATTTATTAAGAACCATTCTCTTCACCTTTTCTCTGAGAGTCCTCTCAATATTTAATTTTGATTTGTTTTTCTTTTTTTTCCTTATACGCCACATTGGTTTTATATGTACAGGTAATTGTTTGTTTAGATTTTTTGGATGGGTTAAATTCCATGTCAGTTTTATATTTCATGATTTCATCAGATTCCTTTTTCAGTTTAAATACTTGGAAAGATACCCTGATGAATGCTCAAATAGTTGGAAGTTGCAAATAGTTTGGAAAAATAGTTGTTTTTATTGTTTTTAACAGTGTGTTTAGTATATCTCTGCACACGTACAGCTCTTGTACACATATATTGTGTGTTTGACAAAACACTATTATTACAAATTTCAAAGCAAGTATCTTTATCACCTTGCTTTGTACAAATAACTGCTTGAAAAGGATACTTTGAGTTTTGCAAATATATTACTTCATTGGTAAACTGACTGTTTTTGGAACTATTTTTGATCCATTGCATACCATTAAATACATACAGTATATGTCAACTTCTAACATATCAGTTGTAGATTGAAGCTCAATTTCTGTTGCACAATGATTCACATATTTCATCTGTGACTTATCAACATAATCAGATACAGAAGCATATTCTTTGTCCAGAAATTTCTCATACTCTGCTGCATTTTTGATCATATATGAAACGGTAGCCAGCTTAATTTTACGGTGATCATTTTGGGAACCACTGAGTACATGAACTACAGCTCTGAAGAAACTATTATCATCCTGTATTATATTTTCTGTTTTACAGGCAGGTCCTAAAGATCCACATATGGGTTCTGGAAAAATGTGTTTGTTAAAATCTATATTCAACCTGTTGCAAAGAGGTTTACCAACTTTTGGAGGCAGAGAAGTAAATAAAGTATTTTCATCGTTCTTATTAGCTTTAACACTATCCTCATTTTCTACAAAAATGTCTTGATCTTTAACAGTCTGGACAGACACAATCTTCTGTTTGGTAGAAGATTGTCAAATTTTACAACTCACTGAAACATCTTTGGTCATGCAATACCCATAGCATGCTTGTAGATTAGGTTGCTTTAACACAAACAACAGTTTCATAATGATTTCCATGAATATTTTGTAAAAAAAAAAGCACAGATTTGATGAAGTTCTCTGAGTACCATATTCAAGCCATTTGTCAGTACAGTATGTAAATATGTTAATGCCCAAATAATCAGCTGAAGCTTGCATTTCTACTTCAGTTGCCCAACTGCCAACATACCGCATCCTTGATTTGGCAAGGTATTCAGACACCGAAGAATAGTCGCTTCTTTAAAATTTCTCAAATGTGTGTGAATTTTCTTTTAAATGTTTGACAATAGCATGCCTAACTTTTAGATGTCCTTTTTGAATGCCAGTAATACTTTGACTAACTGCTCTAAAAAAGCGGTTTCCATCTCCTATATTTTCTGTCAAACTTTACACACCTAGTTTCCCAATTGGACCAAATCTTGAATTGGTCTTTTCAGACTTTAAATTAGGCTTTTTGTAGAACGATGTAACTTCTTCAGAAAGGGGGTTACAATACAAAACTTTACTTTTACTTTGAATGTTACTAATAAAAACAATTACATCATCATCATCAGTATTAGCCGTATGGATATTTTGTATTAATTGATGGGACTTTTTGCTTGCATTCTCTTGGACCTCTTGTGGATATGAATTGTCAGATATATCACCACTGGAAAGGTTATTACAAAGACTACTGGTATCTGGAACAGGAGTTTCATACTCTGATATATTTGTATTTGCATCTTCTGTCTTGACATTTTGTGATGTTTTCAATTAGGATAATCGATAGGGCTTTTCATTTGCATCCTCTTGTACCTCTTCTGGATATGAATTGTCAGATATATCACCATTGGAAAAATTACCAAAAACACCACTGGTATCTGGAATAGGAGTTACATGCTTAGATTTTTTTTATTTGCATCTGTCTTGACATTTTGTGAGGTTTTCAATTGGAATAATCATTTGGGCTTTTGGCTTGCATTTTCTTGGACCTTTTCTATTCAAGAATTGCCAGGCATATTAGCACTGGAAAAGTTATCGTCAAATGTCAGAGCTATCTTGAACTGCAGTTAACTGTTCAGATATGTTTGTCTTTGATGGAATAATATCAATTTCACTTATCTCAAAATCCTTGGAACCAGATGTTAGTTCAGTGGCCAACCTCTGAACATAGTTAAAGACTTCATCAATACAGTAGTACTGAAGTACAAAACAACACTGTTCCCAGCTGTTTCTACCATGCTATCTTCATTATGACAATGAGAATCGACTATAGCGTAACGACCACTTTGACTGATGAGAGCACAAGTATTACTGCTGAGGTTAGAAAGCATGTTTCATACTTTGTACACATCTTGTTAAGTCAATTCCCAAGAGAAGTTGGCACATTAGAAATTTAAATGAATTGATATTGTGAGAAGTATTTGTCTAAGTCTTCAGACAATTGCGTCTCCATTTCCAAATCAAATCTGCCATAAGCAATGTCTCCATTGAACACTTTCCACTTTCGACCAAAAACGCTCTGCTGTTCAACCAACTTAAACAACTTTTGTGTTGGGCCTCTGTACGATCTTTGAGTTTTGGAATAGTTTGCCAACTTACGACCTTCCACAGCCAATTCATCAAAATCTGATGACTTCCAGGTACAAATGAGAAAAAATTTGTGTTTTAGACCTGCTACAATTCATTCTGACATTAAGGTAACAAAATCAGATGGATTCTTAGACACAACTCTCCCTAGAATAAAAGGGCGTGGAAGGCTTTCTGAACAACTGCAAAAAATGGGGTTAACAGACTCACCTGTGGGTGATACGTGTGCCTCCTCAGACGTCTAAAGTTAAAATATAAAAAAAGATGACATTTCTGTATTGTCACTACTTTAACCAACCTATATATTAGAGCTGTCATCGGGCCGGAAATCCACGGCCCTACCCTACCCGAGCCCTAAGTTTAATTACCCAAGCCCGAGGGAGCCCGCTGATTTCCTAGAAATCACCGCCCGACCCGACCCTACCCGATTAAAAAAAAAAACAACAACAAAAAAAAAAAAACACTACGTTTATTTATTAAGCTTTTACTGCGTTCTCCCACTCAGCAAAAGAACTTGATGTTGTTCTTCTTTGTTTTGATGGAGGAGGAGGAGGTGTGAGCGCGCTGCTCGCAGTTTGCTGTTGAAGCTTCAGGAATGTCAGGAATGCGGCAACTTGTTCCGCCGCAGAGAGCAGTGTGCGGACGTGAGCGTGCACCTGACGCACGTCAGCTGGTGACATAATTTTGAGCTCGTTAAAGTTAGGCCACAGAAATAATGCAACTCTCTGCAAGTCGTGGATAATAATTTTGCGCTCCAGCACTTCTGCATGTCTGCGGCGCAGAAACACCTGCTGCGGAGAGTCTGTGTGAGGACTGGCAGTGTTGCTTCAGTTTCTCATTCCAGAGACAAACCAGGTTGGTGGGATATTTGTCACCCTCCAGTTCTCTCTGTGCACGGTAAAATGGTTCGAGAAATGTCACTAAAAAGTCCAGCATGTCGGGGGAGACGCTGTCAGGCGCGCGCCGCGCGCCTGCTCTCTGGCTGAGTTGCCAATTTAGTGGCTGCGCTGCGGTTTTCACCATCTAAATTCACTCTATTAATTATTTCCTCATCAATAAACTTACTGCCTTATATTCTTTACAAGCAGATTAAAACAATTTTATATTGTGTGCATTTTTATTTAGTTTTGTTTGTGCTGTATGATTAAAAAAACCACATCAAAGCCCGAGCCCGACCCGCGGCCCGCCAATCAAACGCAAAAATATGGCCCGAGCCCGACCCGAAGTCGGGTCGGGCTCGGGTAGGGTCGGGCTCGGGCAAAGAAACGACACCTCTACTATATATACATGCATACATATATTAAAATATGCCAGTAACAATTTTTAGTTCAATTTTTGTTTAAGTCTAACATTTTACTGGCTGAAATGCAAGAACATATATTAGTGATGACTTGTTTATAACAAAAGATGCATTTGCAGTCAAATGAATGAAATATTTCAAACAACATTTGAGAAGCTCACCCCTTTCTATGGAATTATATATACTGATAGAAAATGTGCAGATTTTTTTCTTCAACTGAGTATTGCAATTCAGAAATGCCCATATGTTTCCGCCACCAGTCAATTTAGAGAGAATAATTTAGCATCACATTTTGATGTATCATTAAACACAAATTTAAATCTGTATGAATAGAAGAATAAAATGAAGAAAACCAGAAAGAACATAGGTGACTTCCTGTTCAAAGAAGACTAGGCTAAGGTGACATCACCAATTGACCTTATGAATGTCATAAATGTGGGTCAGTTATTACACACAGAAAGGTTCATGCAGATATGATGTTTATGTAACTTATTCTATCTTGATATTTTATAGCGAAAGGTCTACTCAACATTATAACAAAGATGTATCTCAGTCTAACATTTGCTTAATAAATGTGCTTTAATGGTCAAATCAGCAGAATTTCAAAAAAGTTTTTGTTTCCTCCTTACTCCCAGAAGCACACAATGGGAAGATAAAAGGGAAGGAAGGAACACTCTTTCAGTGTCACGGGAGTTCCATCCATAGTATAGTATAACAACTTTGTTCTTTGGTAAATTATTGTTGAGTATATTTGGGTAAAAGGGGGCAGAGATTATAAGATTATTCTTCATCTGTTGCATTTCATTTTATTTTGAATGTTATGTTTTTTATTTTTAGAATTGTTGACTTGATTTTAATGAAATGAATACATTTCTATTAAATAAATGTTAAATAAATGTTAAATACATGCACTTCAATGGTCAAATAAGTTGCATTTCGCAGGAGAAGTGCAGCTATTTTGACAGTTCCAAGCAATGAGCAGAATGAAGAGGGGGAGGTTATGGCACGCCGATTGAGTCATTACAAACTGATAAAGATTCTCAGCTATATAAGATATGGTAAATTCAAAAAAACATTTCAAGACAAAAACCTGAAAGTTATGTACCATAACTCATGTTCCCTGAAGGAAGGGAATGAGGTGCAACATATAACTATGGGAAATTGTGCCCGCGCAGTTTTACCTGAAGGAATACAATCACGCCTTTACGGCAGGGGCGTCAGAGGCCCCGCCCTCTGGGTACTTAAGCCGCTGACGCCCATCCATCGATCTCCAGAATGCACTTCACTGAGCTTTCAGCATTGAAAGGGCCAGGTATGTTGCACCTCGTTCCCTTCCTTCAGGGAACATGAGTTATGGTGCATAACTTTCAGTTCCCTTATCAGTCTTGTCACTCGGTGCAACATATCACTATGGGAACGTAATTCATTCACGCCCTTGAAATGCTCAGTAAAATGCATCCTAGTGTGAACGTCCGCCTTTTATCCAATAGGCATCTCAAGGTCTCTTTCTACTGTGTGTTAGAAAGGACAACCCGAGTGATATCACACGTAGTAACATCCAAACTGTAATGCTTTGCAACCGTGTTCATTGAACTCCAGTTCGCAGCAGCACAGATGTCTGCAACTAATACACCCTTGAACAGTGGCCTTGAGGTGGCCAAGCCCTGAGTAGAGTGGGCATGCACTCCAGAGGGTACTTGTTGACCTTTGCTACTGTACGCTCTTTTAATGGCCTCAGTCACCCAGTGTGAGAGGCGCTGTTTTGATAGGGCCTTACCCGTAGCTGGTGCAGCAAAGCACCCAAACAGTTGATTTGTTTTTCTCCATTCGGTTGTTCTCTGCATGTAAGTACTTCAAGCTCTCACGGGGCAGAGAGCCTTCAGCCTTTCCTGTTCCTGAGTGAGGATAGGAGCAAGTGGAAAAGAAGAGTTCAAAGTCCAGACTTCTGGGGTTTAAAGTCAAAACTTTGGGAATATATGCAGGATTAGGCCTTATGGTGACCTTTGACCCATCAGGGACGAACCTGGTGCACATTGGATGTACGGACAAAGCGTGGAGGTCACCCACACGTTTTGCCGAGCAAAGAGCCAGGAGAAGAGCGGTCTTGTAAGATAATAAGTCTATCTTAATGTCGCTCAGTGGTTCGAATGGGGGATCACAGAGAGCCCCAAGACCATGCTAAGATCCCATCCAGGGGTCAAAATCCTGCTGGGGGGCCTCCTCCTTAGCACGCCCTTCATAAATCTTATTATGAGCAGATGCGCGCCAGGCATCCTGCTTCCCCAGCCCTCGTGACAAGCTGAAATTGCAGATAGGAACACTTTAATCGTTGAGAAAGAGCGCCCTTTCTCCAGCAAGTCCTGAAGAAAGGTGAGGAGCTAAGCCAGGTCACATGAATAAGAAATAATATTTATTTCTGTGCACCAAGCTTCAAAAATATGCGAGACTGTGTTGACATAGCACATGCATTTAGAATGGTTTTTAACCACATTCTCTGGCAGGCCTGAGGCCATCAGTCTGTTCTTCTCCACCACCAAGCTAAAATAAGCCGCAGTTCTCAGCCTAATTGGCAAAACTGTTCCTTATGGTGAAGTAGGCGGTCCCTGGAGAGGAGCAGGTGGTGGAACCAGCTCTCCCTCAGGGACCTTGATTCCAGTGGTCCTTTGAAGGTCAACCAGGTTAGGAAGAGGACCTTTCCACAGACGTGCCTCCGTACTATTCTGACCAAGAGTGTTTGGAAGCAGAGACAATCTGCTGTCATTATTAGATAAAGGCTGAACAGAGTCTACTTTTCCTCCTTTTGTTGGGGGTCCTGGGTTGGGGGGATGCACGTTTTGTAAATGAGCAGATCTCCTGACTCCAACCCGTTCCCTGTTTGGGTCAGCACAGTGAGCGCGGTCACATGCTGCAGAATCACTGTCTGTCCCTCCGGGAGATCAGTCAGGGTCATCCACAGATGGCGTATTGCGATGACCACTTAAGCCATTTCCCTGCCCTGAGCAACAGCTGCTGTCCCCATCATGCAGAGCACAAAGTCTGTTGCTCTGCGGGCTTCATCCAGCAGCTCGGCGGCAGCTTGCTTGTCTGTCGTTACCTGGAGCTCTTGTAGTTTTTCAGCCAGGTAAGCTTGCATCATTGCGGATGCGTTCATTGTGCATTGCGCGCGCTGCGAGGCCCTGAGCTCTGTAGCACTTCTCGAGCAGAGAAGCCGAGGCTCGACAGACTTTGCTGGGAAGAGTTGGTTTTGTCCCGGATGACTTGGGAGCCAGATGAGACGCCAACGTGTCCTCAATTTGAGGCACGTTGGCTATTCCCATCTCATCCATCCCGTCCACGTCGAGAAACTGTGAGAGCGGCAACAGCATGGGCGCCCTGGGCTGAGACCAGGTGCGAGTCAGCTCTGTGAGAAAGTCCAAGAAGACGGGCATCCTTTGCTTCATGGCAGTCTGCTGCTTTGAATAAAAATAATTTCCTGCCAACCTCGTGACTTGTTTACGAGGTGGAGGCTCCGGCCATGGGATCTGCAGTGCGTCCGCTACTCTGTGACACAAGTCGAACAGAGCAGGGATGGAAAAGTCTGTCTCAAGGAGCACAGGTACCGGGGTGCGGGAGAGGTCTTCTCCCTGTTCCCCGTACCCGACGTCGGCCTCATCCGCAGAAAATTCACCTGAGGCTGAAATCGAGATCTTGTCCTCGTTCATCATGCCTCGAGTGTCAAAGTCGACAGTTAAGTCCACTATGGGAGCCAGCACATCTGGGCTGTCGCCCCATTTGACTCTGGTGCTGTCATCCAAAGCCATGCTCTCGAGCTCCGGCGTGGGACTCAGAGGCTCAGTGGTGTCCGGGTCTGCCGGTCCCGCCGCAGTCCCCATAGCCTTGGTGACGAAGTCCGCCCGGTGCCTCCTCGCCGCCTCCAGCATCTGGCTGCAGTGTGGGCAAAACTCGGGTGTATCCAGCGCCCTGTTTGTGTGCAGTATACCCAAGCAGATAGGACAGGCCTCATGGGTGTCCGTCGCTGAGAGAGAAAAACCCCATCCGTTGGGGCAAGCGCGCAAGATCGGACTCGTCGCTCTGCTGGTCTTTTTTGGAAGTCTTGTCTTTCACTTTCCTTTCTCCGGAGGCATGTCCGAGATAAGACGAACGAGTCCTTCCAAGATCCTTTTTCTTCTGATTTGAGACGTCTCCTGCGTCGCTTTCGCTGGCTAACCTTGCTACGAGTTAGCAGTGGTAGCGGTGTGATGCAGTTTGTGCCGTCGAGCAAAGCAGTCTGCGGAAAGAGGAGAAGAAAAAACTTTGAGGTTAAGGAAAAATGTGCCGGACTAGCTTTCGTTAGCCCAGCAGTACGCAGGAATAATTTTCTGTACGCTCTGTGTAGGGAACAAGCTCACCTCTGGTCGAGCGATGAAGCAACAGAGAAGTACCGCAAAGAGAGAGAGTACAGGTTTAAGCGAGGTGAAGGGCAATAAGAGATTGATGGATGGGCGTCAGCGGCTTAAGTACCCAGAGGACGTGGCCTCTGGTCAGAGGCGGCCGCCACTAGAGGGCGCTAGGGGCGCCGCTCCTCCTTGGAACTGCAGCTTTTCTTCTTCACCATTTGAAGATTTTTTTTTTTTTTTATAAAAGTGAAATAATAAAATAAAAATATTTCGAAATGCATGCATATATGTTTTTAGTTGTGTAGGATAAATATTTTATGAGTAATGATTGTTTTGTTTGTTTCAAAAAACGTTTTCTGATTGTGAGTGACGTACTTCCGGTTTCCCCGCTCGGCGCCGCCTGGGGGCTTTTCCCATGCGTTTCCATTGAATCTAGTTTATGTCCCATCTGTACAAAACTTTTGGACTGTACAGGTCGCATTTTCCCCCGCCCTCGAGCCTGGACTCGTCTCTTATCGCCACGGATCGCCAGCACTTCCGGTTCGAGCCGAGGAAGGAGGGGGAGCGGAGCGGGGGACCATCTCTGTTACAGTCAGACCTGATCACACGGACAACTAGCGACGTTGAAACAGCAGTAATTATTAATGGTGCCTTTCTACACAGGTAAGCAAGTAATATTAAGTGAGTTTAATGAATCGCTACATGAGCAAAGTTTGAGCTGATCTCTGTGTGCATGACGTGGTGTGTTGTGTTGCGGTCAGTCAACAGTACAGCAAGGGCTTGCTGTCTCTCCAACAGTAGCTAGCTACAAGCTGTGCTTATCTGTGGTGTATTGTACAACATTATAAAAGTTGCTAGTTATTATAAACCCGAATGTCTGAAGACGACTCCTGTCTGTCCATCTTCAGCTCATGTCATGAACTGTTTTACTCGTCAGTGTCTGTGTTAAAGGTTCAGTATGTAACATTTTTTATAAACATATTTCTTCACTCTGCCACATCTCCTGACAGTAGCTACAAGACAGATGCTTAAACTGCTAAGCTTCAGCAAAAAGAGGAAAATATTGATGAGTAGCAAAACACTAAAAGTAGCAATTTTTTTGCTGAAAGTATCAAAATGCTAGTTAAAAGCAGTGGTGGAGGAGAAAGTACTCAAACACTGTACTTAAGTAAAAGTACAAATAAACAGACAAAAATGTACTCTAGTGTAAGTAGAAGTACCACATTAATGTTTTTACTTAAGTAAAAGTAAAGAAGTATTTGCTTTTAAAAATACTTAAAGTATTAAAGTAAAAGTACTTGCTGAATGTATTACCTAATGCAATGGCCTACAGTATCATTAAGTGTGCGTACTGTATGTATATTTTCTGTAATACTTTAAAAGTGTTGTTCCAGTTTAAAGAACAATGCTGCAGATAGTGCATGATTTTATTGTGTGACACCGTTCACACTTGGGCTTGTGATTCTGTGTGCGTCAGAATTTCAGGGATGACCTGCAGGTTAAATGTCATTAAATAAAATAAGAAAGAGGAATGATTATACCTCTGAATTTTTTTATTTAACACAAAATAAAACCAGTAAAAACATTGAAGTAAAAGTTGTCTGATGAAAAAAGGAGCATTAGACCTAACAAAGGAATAGACATTGATCACTTCAACTCCAGTTTGTCATCAACTCTGATTAAAATACTGTCTAGTCAACCTTGTAATGGGTCAATAGTGAACAATATTTTAACTTCCTGACACCATTTGCAAAACTTGGACCCAAGTGTTGAGTCATTTGGAAACATTTCTTGTCTCCTAACGTCCCATCCATGAACTGACACATTTTAATATTGCAGCAATAATTTATTGTTCAAGTTCAGAAGATTATTTTTGTCCAGTCTGTCTCTTTTGGGAGAGAGAATCTGTCCTGCTGTACTGAATAGTCTTTCAATAATCTTTCAATATTTTTTTTAATAAGGCCATGGGTGGTGCATATCTTCTAGCTGATTCTCCATGGTGGAATCCATTGTGGGTGAGAACTGGTCCCAGGACCAAGATGGAAACGAGGACTGGAAACACAACAAAAAACAAAGTAAGTGTCTCTCAAAGTACTGTACTCACAAACTGGCTAGAAGCATAAATACCATGAGTAGGCATCAATGCTCCAGCGAAGAGTACTTGACTGCAGCCTTAAGTATAAGTGGAGCTCATCAGGTGGATCACAGTAAAATAAATCATTTTTCTTCCCCATAAATCAGTTATTTAAAATCTAATCTGGAATCATTCCTCCTTGTTAGACTTGAGTTGACCTGTTTAAGTTGGGCCCAAATTTGTTATTATCTTTTGATTTATTTTTCATTGAAATTGTAATGATTTCAGTAAACCCAGATTGGTACGAGACCCGGAACGAGACAAGACTCCACAAGATAGAAAATTAAACTGTGTTTATTTTGTGCAGGTGACTATTTACAGGTGATCCTCTGGAGCTCCTGAGAAACAAACAGGATGTCAGATGGATTGGAATAAGAGTGGTCCTTTGATTATTCGTGATGTTTTTCCTCTTACAGGTTGGATGGTTTGAGTAGAGCGTGAGAGTGAATCCAAGTGAGTCCAGAGGATGGTGAACCAGTTCCACTCCACAGATGGATGGCTTGGAGGATCAGGCACGAGGACCAGGAACTGAACCCAAGGCGAGCCAGAACAGAAAGGGATCCACGAACACAGGAGAACTGGAGGCACAGAGAACAAGGTTAGAAACTCTTTTTGAGGAAACAAACAGGCTGAGAGCATAAATACCATAAATAGCTCAATGCCCCAGCGAAGAGTAGAACTTGACTGCAGCCTTATATAGTTGAAGGTCTCTTCAGGGAGATGACCGGCAGCTGTGGTAATTGGCGGCCATCTTGGGTAGGAGCTGCAGCCAGTAGAACTCTCACAGAAATTTAATTATTTGTTAGTTTATTTTTGGAACTATTAAATTGAATTATTTGGTGGATTTTTGAACACCTTTGTCCTTATTTAAGTCTGGACCCTCACAATTCTATTTACATTATGAACTTGTATTACTAAAATAATTATAACAGAATATGATAGAAGTTGTCCAAAAATTGAAAAGTGGAAGCAGAACACTCCCATTCTCTTTTCACACTGATGCCTCAAACAAGGTGAAGATGAACCATGTTTTATTAATAATAGTGTTGTACAAATGGATACAACTGATATATACAAATAAAAACATGAACAAACTTACTTTACAGTATACAAACATAATTATGCATACTTCTACACATGCTTAAAAAAATTTTATGGCGCCCCCCATAAAAAAAATCACCAGCCGCCACTGGTGGCTCTAAAGACCTGAACGGTATTGAGCAAAAACAGTGATTTACGAATTAATAAATTTCTAAAAATTACAAAATGCATAAAAATTATAAATAAAAAGCTGTGTCTCATAGGCCTGTTCTTATAGAGTAGTTTGATGTTCATTCAACCTTTATTTAGTCAGGTAAATCTTTTGAACCTCATGGGCTCATTTAAGAAAGCGACCTGCTAAAACTAAAGAACAATGAACAGCAGTGATAGAATTTCATTAAACAATAAACAAACAAACAATAAACAATAGAAAACAAAAAGAGAGAAAAAAACAAAAGATTTTTTTTTCTTTTTTTTTAACAAAGTATCAAAAAACTAGCAAAACATTATAAGGTAGACGTATTATATATGTACATATATATGTACATATACATAGTATATATATGTATATATGTTTATATATATACATGTTTATGTTTATATATATATATTTATATATATATATATTTTTTTATATATATGTTTACAACAAACCCCCGATCTACGACTCCACCGACCTGCGAACCACGGGACCTACGAACGAGCCAAAGTAGAAGAATGCCATCGATGTACGGCAGAAAATATGTGACCTACGAACGAACCAAGTCAAAATATGTAATCGAGCTACGGCAGACTGGATGCACGACCTACGAACGAGTCCCATTACAAGTACAGTATATAATCGAGCTACGGCGGAACTGCGTCACATACGGCAATCGGCGAGGTGGGGGAGAGGATTGCCTTTGGCTGTTGTTTGTTGGGCATGGGCGTGACACTGCGCATGACAGTGGAAAAGTACCACCAGCGAGAGGGGGGGGGCTGGGCTTCTGGCGGATGTACACACAGCCGCAGTGCACCTGGCACCTGAGAAGTGTTCATGTGTCATTGTTGACATCATTTTGCTGATGGGAGTCCCTGCTGATTTGCTGCTGTTCTGATGTTAAAAGCTGCTCTTTGAGAAGTGTTCATGTGTCATTGTTGACATCATTTTTGCTGATGGGAGTCCCTGATTTTCTGCTGTTGTGATGTTAAAAGCTGCACTTTGAGAAGTGTTCATGTGTGATTGTTGACATCATTTTGCTGATGGGAGTGCCTGCTGATTTGCTGCTGTTCTGATGTTAATCTCAGGGTGTCCGCAGCAGAAGTGAGAGGCAGTCTCAGAAAGATTAATCCTCATAAAGCAACCGGACCAGACAACATCCCAGGGAAAGTTCTGAAGGAATGTGCGGACCAGCTCTGTGAGGTGCTGGCTGACATCTTCACCACCTCACTTGCACTGGAGTCAGTTCCCACCTGCCTGAAGACCGCGACCATCATCCCAGTCCCAAAGAGCTCCACAGTGACTGGTCTGAATGACTATAGACCGGTGGCCCTCACCCCGATAGTCGCTAAATGTTTTGAGAAACTGGTCATGTCCCACATCAAGGCAACCGTCAACATCAATGAGGACCCTCATCAATACGCATACCGTGAGAACCGATCAACAGAGGACGCCATTTCTTCCGTGGTCCACACTGCTCTCACCCACCTGGATCAGAAAGACTCATACGTGCGTCTGCTCTTTGTGGACTTCACATCTGCCTTCAACACCATGATCCCCCAAACTCTGATAGACAAACTATCTACACTTGGACTAAGCCCCTCTATTTGTAACTGGGTACTAGACTTCTTAACAGACAGACCACAGTCCGTGAAGATCCACAACTTCTCCTCCTCCACCATAACCCTCAGCACTGGCTCTCCTCAGGGATGTGTGCTGAGCCCCCTTCTGTTCACTCTGCTCACATATGATTGTACAGCCACACTTCCAGGCTGTCATATTGTTAAGTTTGCAGATGATACAGCGGTGGTGGGATGCATCACAAACAATGATGAGTCCAGCTACAGACAGGAGGTGGAACACCTGGAGAGCTGGTGCAAAGAGAATAATCTTCACATGAATGTGAAGAAGACAAAGGAGATGATTGTGGACTTCAGAAGGAACAAACACACCCATGCCCCACTGAAAATAGGTGGGTCTGCAGTGGAAGTGGTCTCCAGCTACAAATACTTGGGTGTACACATGAATGATAACCTCAGCTGGAGCAACAACACCACCAGCCTGATCAAGAAAGGTCATCAGAGACTCTACTTCCTCAGACGGCTGAAGCTCTGCAGAGAGTGGTGAAGGCTGCACAGAAGTCTGTTGGAGTCAGTCTCCCCACAATCACAGACATTTATACCTCCAGATGCAGGAAAAGAGCCACCTGCATCATGAAAGACCTCACTCATCCAGCACACTCACTCTTTGCCCCACTCCCCTCAGGACGGAGGTTGAGGAGCATCAAGTGTAGAACCACTAGACTGAGGAACAGCTTCTACCCTGAGGCTGTTAGACTCATGAATAAATAAAAATAAAATAAAAAATAAACACTGCAAAATATCACATCATACTGATGCTGATCTGTTTTCTTGTTGCTGTGTTCATCTGTGTTCATCTGTGACCATCTGCTCATACAAACTCATGTTCGTGCTGCTGTTTATTCCCACTATATTAGGCTTAGTGTATTACTAGTTGATGTTTTTCTTAGTTAATTCTAGATGTTATTACTG
>JBBPBX010032168.1:0-20747 GCA_038048925.1 Garcialebias charrua | reverse complement strand
ACCAGAAGACTGAAGTCATCATCTTCAGCCCTAGCTCAGCTGCCGCCTCTGATGAAATAAACTTGGACTCCCTCCAGCCGTACCTCAAACACTCCGTAAAAAATCTTGGGATGGTTTTTGACTCGGACCTTAAGTTCGATAAACAGATCAGCTCCGTTCTCCAGAAGAGTTTCTTCCAACTGCGGCAGGTTGCTAAGCTCAAGCCGGTGCTGTCCAGACCTGATCTCGAGACACTAATCCATGCATTCATCACAACCCGCCTGGATTATTGTAATGCACTGTACGCTGGGATCAGTCAGGCCTCCTTCTCACGCCTCCAGCTCGTGCAAAATGCAGCAGCTCGGCTTTTAACCGGTACACGTAAGTTTGAGCACATTACACCTGTTCTCTCCTCACTGCACTGGCTCCCCGTGCGAACTAGAGTCGACTTTAAAATCCTGTTGTTGACCTACAAATGCCTGAATGGCCTCGCTCCCCTCTACCTCTCTGAGCTGCTGGAACCATATGTTCCACCGCGGGCCCTGAGATCATCTGATCAGATGCTCTTGGTGGTTCCAAAAACACATCTGAAGCTCCGAGGAGATCGGGCGTTTTCAGTCACCGGCCCCAAACTCTGGAACAACCTGCCCCTCAACATTAGACAGGCCTCCTCCCTTCACTTGTTCAAATCCCTGCTAAAAACCCATCTGTTCTCTCTGGTGTTTCATACTGTGTGAGCTGACGTAGTGTATATATTTTTACTGTTTTCATTTTAATATTGTTCTTATACATTTTTATTATACTTTACTGCTGTTAATATCAGAATTGTTACTATTGATGTGTGATACTGTTCTGTAAATTTTTGAGCCTCTTTTATGTTGTGTGTGTGTGTGAAGCACCTTGATAACAGTTTATCTGTTCTAACTGTGCTATATAAATAAATTTGACTTGACTTGACTTGACTTACTTCCTGTCAGTAAAAACACAAACGGACAGATAGGTCCAGATATTGGAGTTACAGCAGAGGAGGCTAAACAATTAGAGCAGTTAACATTATATCTACTATTAAAACCGACAAACATTGAAACAGCCACACTTACCCAGCACGGTGCAGACAGGAAATGGAGTCCAGCACGGTGCAGACAGGAAATGGAGTCCACGTGACGACGCAACCACGTCAAACACAGCCTTCGTCCACAGATACGATGACGCACAGCACCAGATCCTGCCGCCTCACAGCAGGAAGACAGCCATCCAAAGATTTGGAATGCCGCCAGCCATAGTTGCCAAGTCCGCTTATTTCAAGCGGCATTGGGCTTGTTTTTTCCTGGAGTCGCTTTTAAATTCGGTGAGCCGCTTGTGGCGGTTTTTTGTGCTTACCATGGGTGTTGCGTCGCTTATTTGGGCTTGTTTTGTGAAATGTACTCCTGAAGTTATTTTAAAGGTATTTTTGATGTTTCTCTGCACGCTTAATAAATATGCTGGTTTGGTGCTGATGTAGCTTTATTGTTTAAACTGCACAATACACTTATCAGACGGCACGATCCTGCATTCTCGAAGTCGACGTGATGTCACGCATCACGTGATTTCAACATCAGGTTTCGTTGTGGGGGTAAACTGCGGTTTAGACCATTGGAATTCGTTTTGTTCAAAGGCTCTGGTTTTGTTTGCTAGTAAAGTCGAATCGAATATTTTTGTGTAGCACACATCTTTGGAAGGATGTCTTATGAATACGAAGACAGTTTACTAGATGTGCGACAGCGGGACAGTATGAAACTGAAACTGTCTGGACTCCAAAAATGTACAATCTATTATTTAAAAGCGTCTTTCAGGACACCCAAGGACACTTGACAGCAAGAAACATATCACAGAGATTGTGTAAAAACAAACAAAAAGCACAGTGCAGAAATCAAGAGAATAAATTTAAATATATGTAGCCCGGGGTAAAAACTATATGTACATATATATTTCTTTCCCCTAGACCTATTTGTTTTTTTAAAGTCCCACTTTCTGCTGTCTGTGAGTGCCACTTGAGTCATGTGCTCACAGAGTAAATCCACATCTCACAGTTCATGTGATTGTGTTAACCAATGGCAGCCATGGAGGAAAGGTAGAAATTGCACTGACTTCCTCTCAATCAGATGGCTGAGGGAAGCAGGTGGATGGATACTACCAGGTGGTTTTTACAAACAATTTGTTATTTTGGTCTCTAGTGTTTTTACTGTATTATTTGACTAAATGTATTGATGTAAAATCTTTAGATCGGACGACAAACTCACAGAGGAAAGTTTCATCAGAGCTTGTCTGAAATTATCTTGGAATTGGTGAGTCTGAATTGTTTGTTTTAGCATTGGTGCTAGTGCTTTGCTTTTTGCAGGCCCAACACTGTCTGTATTGCATTGTATGCCTATTATGGATTGTTGCTTTGTTTTATGTGCAAACACTGAACTGTAGTATTCCATTGTAAATATTAATGTATTTATTTGGGATGTATTAGTTTATTTTGGATTTAAATTGTGTACACATGGTCAAGCTTTTATTAAATTTAGGTTTTGTTATTAGCTTGATGTATAGAACTTTACAAGTCGTGTTTGTCTAATACAGGCCAGGTGGACTTGAAAGAACTTGAATGAACTTGGATTTCCTCAAACCTCATCAATCAGCTTGGAGGTTTGTGGATGGCGAGCTAACCAACTGCACAGCTGGGAGCACAGAATCCCAGCCTACAACTGAACTCTACCCATGGTCTGGTAGGAGGCTGATACAGCCTAAGGCCCCATCTCCTTAACTATCTTTGCCCTCACAAAAACAGCTTCCAACACACTGGATTTTTCAACTACATTTCTTCATGCTTGAACTTATATAACCTCCATGAACATTCTAAACTTTACAAACTCATACTTAGAAAATTAGTTGTGTCCAAGACCTGGATTGTTGGCACAGCTGATGATGGACTTTTCATTATTTTTTCTCTGACAAAGAGCTTGTATTGATTTTGATTTCTTTCTTTTACAACAGTATTAAGTGCACCTAAGAACAATAACTGCTGCAGCAATTTGTACATACTTTGTGGTGTTTGGTTTATTTTTGTTTATTTATTTTACATGTTTGTTATTGCTTCTTGTTTATTATAATACATGGTACCATCAAAAAACTACTTGTTTCTGTCATTAATTACTGTTCTCCAGCTCCAGTAGATAAATCTAGTCTTCTGTATTTTAGCCTGCTTACCAGTGTAAAAAGCTCATTGGGTGTTACATTTAAAATACATAAAGAATATAAAATACAAAATAATATAAAATACATTTAGTAAAGTTAAGGATAAGCGAGTCTAAAGAGATGTGTTTTCAGAGCAGTCTTGAACAGAGAAAGATCTATTAATTTTAATATTAATTTAATTTTTAATTTGTACGCATCCTTTATGATTGTCTGTTGTTGTCGTTGTCCATTGTTGTCATCGCTCTTTGTTTAAAATTCAGGTCTAAATGAGTCCCAGAAGCTTAATGGGATTAATTTGTGAAAATAACGGTTGAATTAATGTTACATATGCAAAATGTATTTTTATTTTTTTAGAATGTAAAAGTATGTTATTCAAAGTGTTATGCATAATATTGCTGTTTATATATAATGCCATAATAAATGTATGTTTATACTGTTTAAAAACTGCCTCTGTTTTCACAATATGGTGGGTTGCCAGTTGGGCTTGTTATCATAGAGCGGGTCACTTGTTTTGGGCTTGTTTTCATGGAGCTGATCGCTTGTTTCTATCGCGAGATCTGGCAATACTGTTCGCCTGTTCTACTCAGTGTAACCTAAATATGGGTTTGAGAAAGTGCACTGGGGGTATACATTTTTTTGGTTCAAAACGGGTCGTAGTTCTGCCAGCATCATTTCACGAGTTTCTGACTTCAAGGAGCTTCAACGCAAAACTTTTGAGGATTTTGAGCAAGAGTTTGAAGCCAGGTAGGACGTGAAGGATGGAGTGTGCTCTTCTCAACAGAAGCAACAGTCCAGGAAGTCTGATTCAGTTCAAAACGCCCTTAAAGAGACTCTGCTGGACTTCCAGTGGGACAGACCAGACATCACCTCTCCCACCAAGCTGTCCCTGAGGCCCAGGAAGTCGAGTGTTGCTGGAAACCCCAATCTGCTGCATGAATGTGACTCTTCAAACAGAGGGAGAAACTTGGTGTTTGTTGTGTCTCGGTGTCCGCGTTCAAAGAAACAGCTTATGGAGTATCTATCTTTCAAAGATGATGACTTGCCAACAGATGTAACAGAACTTATCATATCCAAGAGCCTGAACGACATGCTGGTTCAGAAACGAGTTGTCCTGCACTGGATCGACTGTAGATCACATATTCAGGTGAGTACAGCAGATTGTATAAGAGCTGTGTTTTATACCTGCCTGAATGGTAGCCAAATATCTCACGAACCACGGACAAATTTCTATTAAATGTGGTGGTAATTTGGTTATCTACTGGGTACAACTGATTTATTTTGTGGTGCCAAACCAATTCAATACAACCACAACAGCCAAACAACCTTATAATGAGCTAAACTTTGATCTGATAGTAGCTTAAAGTCATCCAACACATAATCTAAATGTTGTTGCGTATTGCGTGAGGTCTTTTCTTTAAACTTAACAGTAACATCCAGCAATAGCAAAGTGTAAAAAAAAAAACAGCCAGTAAATAAGGATCCAATAATTCACAGTCGGGTCATCTGGACAGTTTCTTTTTTTATAGAAAGGTTTTGCCTTCTATCCGGAGGACTTCATCAGTCTGAGGAATTCCAGTAAACTGTTTCCCCACCAAGAAGTAACCTCCTTAAGTGGACCAACCAGTTTGCTGGAGCTAAGATGGTTTCTGGGGGCCGTCCTGTCCCCCGTCAACTCCTCCCTGGCAGGCAGCCACAGCCAAAGTGGTTCAAGGCAACAAATTATTGGATTCAATACCTGGATGATTGAGCATGAACTTTGTTGTAAACAAGGATCTAAGATAAAAACTAAGAAATACGCTAAACACTATTAGTGCAAAACAATACGCCGAACAGCAGCAGCACAAACATGAGTCTGTACAAATGAGTAAAGCAGCATGAAATAATCGGTAGCATGAGATCACGAGCATGGATAATCAGCAGCACATACCAATCAAAGTGGCATTTTATTTCACGTCCTGTTAGGGATTTATGAATCTAACAGGTTCCTCAAAGTGTAAACATTACATTAAACATTAGCCATTTACAGTTAGAGTCAACCCAGTTTGGCTGTTAGCAAAATATCCTAAACCACTGCACATGTTTTTGCCAAGATGGCCACGCTCAGAGCAGCCGCAGCTTCACGAGTTCCCGGATCATCTCTAGTTTTTAGTAATTTTAATAGTGTTTTTGTACCTGACTCTGCGCGTTTTTTGCGGGTGAATTATAGCCGAACTGAACTGTTAAGAATCGGAGCGGATTTACCACAGGGCACAGCTGAAATCAGCAACGAACTCAAATCAGAGCTCGGAAGATTGGAGCTGCTAAGAACGTCCTTCTGGAAGCAGATGCGCTCCAGGGGAAAGAAAAGGAAGCGGTGCTCTCGTGGAAAGAAGAGAGGTTGCCGTGCAGGAATTATGACGAGACTGCGGGCAGACGCTAAAACCGGTAGACCCCCGATGCCGGCTCTTTTTCTGTCTAACGTCCGCTCGCTGGACAACAAAATGGATCTACTTCGTTTGAGAGTGACCACGTCGGAGGAGATGAGAAGGTGCTCCGTGCTCTGCCTTACGGAAACATGGATCTCGGAGGACACTCCAGACTCTGTTTACGAGCTGGATAATAGGCTCTTTTTCAGAACGGACCGGTGCACCGAGACTACGGGGAAAACACGAGGTGGCGGTGTTTGTATTTACGTACACAAAGATTGGTGCACGAACTGTTCCGTGATAAAAAGGCTTTGTTCAGCTGCCGTCGAGTTGATCACAATAAGATGTAGGCCGCATTACCTTCCTCGCGACCATGCTGTGATTTTAATAACAGCTATTTACATAGCACCCGATGCTAATGCTAATGACGCCCAGGGAGAAATTCATGACTTACTCACCTCGCTGCAGTGTAAATATCCTGAGGGGCTTTTCATTGTTTGCGGAGACGTGAATCACGTAGATCTTCAAGTCTCCCTCCCAGCCTTCAATAAGAACGTCTTCACAGCTACGAGAGGAGATAAAACGCTCGACCAAGTCTTCACTAATGTAAAGGGGGCATACACGGCGAAGACACGCCCACCGCTCGGAGCTTCCGATCACGAGTCTCTGATCCTGGCACCAAGACAGCTACCCCCACTCAGGCGCTCCAAGCCGGAACAAAGAGAGATAACAATCTGGCCTCAAGATAGTTCCCCCATGTTGAGAGACTGTTTTGAGAAGACAAACTGGTCTGTTTTCAGAGAAGCAGCTACTGATGGAAGTTCAGTGGACATGGAACTGTACGCTTCCTCAGTCCTGGGCTACATCAGTACATGCTCTGAAAATGTATCCATAAAAAAATATGTTAAATCCTACCCGAACCGGAAACCCTGGTTAAATAAAGAAGTTCACGCCTTGCTAGCAGCCAGGGACACTGCATTCAAGTCAGGAGATAAAGAGGAGCTGAGAAAGAGCAGGAAAGAACTGAAGGATGGCATTAAGAAGGCCAAGGCCACGTATGCACAGAGGATCGAGGGACAGTTCACCTCACAAGACCCACGGAGCATGTGGAAGGGTATTAAATGCATAACAGATTACAAAGGCAAGAACAAACAATGCCCCAGGGACCCATCTCTGCCTGATGCCCTCAATAAGTTTTATGCACGTTTTGATGATCCAAACAGACCAGCTAGCACCAGACTCACCTCATCACCAGATGAAGAGCATCTCAGGGTGTCCGCAGCAGAAGTGAGAGGCAGTCTCAGAAAGATTAATCCTCATAAAGCAACCGGACCAGACAACATCCCAGGGAAAGTTCTGAAGGAATGTGCGGACCAGCTCTGTGAGGTGCTGGCTGACATCTTCACCACCTCACTTGCACTGGAGTCAGTTCCCACCTGCCTGAAGACCGCGACCATCATCCCAGTCCCAAAGAGCTCCACAGTGACTGGTCTGAATGACTATAGACCGGTGGCCCTCACCCCGATAGTCGCTAAATGTTTTGAGAAACTGGTCATGTCCCACATCAAGGCAACCGTCAACATCAACGAGGACCCTCATCAATACGCATACCGTGAGAACCGATCAACAGAGGACGCCATTTCTTCCGTGGTCCACACTGCTCTCACCCACCTGGATCAGAAGGACTCATACGTGCGTCTGCTCTTTGTGGACTTCACATCTGCCTTCAACACCATGATCCCCCAAACTCTGATAGACAAACTATCTACACTTGGACTAAGCCCCTCTATTTGTAACTGGGTACTAGACTTCTTAACAGACAGACCACAGTCCGTGAAGATCCACAACTTCTCCTCCTCCACCATAACCCTCAGCACTGGCTCTCCTCAGGGATGTGTGCTGAGCCCCCTTCTGTTCACTCTGCTCACATATGATTGTACAGCCACACTTCCAGGCTGTCATATTGTTAAGTTTGCAGATGATACAGCGGTGGTGGGATGCATCACAAACAATGATGAGTCCAGCTACAGACAGGAGGTGGAACATCTGGAGAGCTGGTGCAAAGAGAATAATCTTCACATGAATGTGAAGAAGACAAAGGAGATGATTGTGGACTTCAGAAGGAACAAACACACCCATGCCCCACTGAAAATAGGTGGGTCTGCAGTGGAAGTGGTCTCCAGCTACAAATACTTGGGTGTACACATGAATGATAACCTCAGCTGGAGCAACAACACCACCAGCCTGATCAAGAAAGGTCATCAGAGACTCTACTTCCTCAGACGGCTGAGACGTGCTGGTCTGAGCAGCCCAGTTCTCACCTCGTTCTACAGGTGTGCAGTGGAGAGCGTCCTGTGCTCCAGCATCAACGTGTGGCATGGAGGCTGCACAGTTGAAGAGAGGAAAGCTCTACAGAGAGTGGTGAAGGCTGCACAGAAGTCTGTTGGAGTCAGTCTCCCCACCATCACAGACATTTACACCTCCAGATGCAGGAAAAGAGCCACCTGCATCATGAAAGACCTCACTCATCCAGCACACTCACTCTTTGCCCCACTCCCCTCAGGACGGAGGTTGAGGAGCATCAAGTGTAGAACCACTAGACTGAGGAACAGCTTCTACCCTGAGGCTGTTAGACTCATGAATAAATAAAAATAAAATAAAAAATAAACACTGCAAAATATCACATCATGCTGATGCTGATCTGTTTTCTTGTTGCTGTGTTCATCTGTGTTCATCTGTGACCATCTGCTCATACAAACTCATGTTCGTGCTGCTGTTTATTCCCACTATATTAGGCTTAGTGTATTACTAGTTGATGTTTTTCTTAGTTAATTCTAGATGTTATTACTGTTTTTCTCTTGCATTTGTTGTTGGATGTAACTGGGACCCCGTGTACATAATCTCGTTTTCATCACATGTACCACATGCGGTGTAAATGACAATAAAGACTCTCTGACTCTCTCTGACTCTGATGTTTTAAAGTTTGAAAAATAATCGCCGCACATCTACATCTAGATATGGAGCAAAGATTTGATGCGGGAGAAACGGAATCATTCACATACTCCAAGCATGACATGTTGGGATATTGGAGATTGTGACCAGACTTAGCTTTTTTAGATTTTTCTACCTGGATTATTGAGCATGCATCAGAGTATTGGAGATTGTGCGTAATTGTTTTCAAGGTTTAACCTACGGAGGCTGATGGGTGCAAACCAGCCACAAACAATTAACGTAAACTTGCTGCAAACACGTGAATGACGCAAACTGCAATACAACAACAACACAAATAAAAATACAACAGAAAAACAACAAACAACAGTGACGCAAACTCCAAAACAACAAGAAAAATAAAAAATGCAACAGAAAAACAACTCTGCAATCACAGAAAATAGACCAAAGACAGAACATGCAATGAGTAAAACAAATGCAATGGAATACTGCTGTAACTACCAAAAACACTAAAACCTTCCCAAAACAGCTGCAAGTAAGAAACGCTGCAAACTCACTCCTCGAAACGAAAGTGCATCAGACCAGTGGGGCGGGGGGGGCCTCGACCACCAAGTCATATGGGACCAGACCCCCTATAAAGACATTACTGTATAGCTGAGCGGCCATTTTCTAAGGTCATAATAACTTTATTAATATATATATATATATATATATATAAAATCTCTCAACTAAAGAGAGGACAAAATGTAGCTACAGTACTGTTAAAAATAAAGTAAGACAGAAAATTAAACACTGGCAAGAAAGTAGCTTTAAATCATCCATCCTCCCATTATCTTTACTTACTACTTTTCGGGTCACGGGGGTCACTGGTGCCCATGTCCAGCAGTCACTGTGCAAAAGGTGGGGGAAACCCTGGACATGTCTCCAACCCAAGTTAAGTACGGTAGTCATGTGTTTGCAGTGTATTTAACTGTTTGCTGTGCATTTAGCTGTTTACAGGTTGTTTGCACCTGTCGGCCATCATATTAATCAAAATAGTTATAACTTTGTTGTTTTTCATCAAGAGATTATCCTAATTTAAAACTGTGGCATGAAAGATGACGGGCGACATTCATCTCTTCAGGGAATGATAGGCCTTTAATTATAATGTTTCACACAGTGAATAAATGTTGACTGAATGTCAGGGTGTTTTTAAATTATTGTTGCAAATGACAATATAACTGATGCAATTTGGTTGAAAAGACTCCATATTTATACTCAAACTGTTTTAGACACAAGAAAACCAAATCAGATTCCAAACTTGACTGTTTGACATTTTTGTTTAACTGATACATATTTTGGCTAAATTTTATTGTCCATGTTCTGAAAGTTTATCTTCAAAAATTGTCTTATTAGTTTTAATGTGAGTAAACACTTTCAAATTCACTTTGTAATCACTTGATACAAACAAAGCCCATGTTCCAATATAAGTACAACCATAGTGATTATGTTTCTCGCAGGTTATGCAATGTGAGGACTGCCTTGGTTTTGTGTTGTTTTATTTTTTACTAAACAGGAAATGTGACTCAGAGTTGTGGTGTCCTGGTGGAGCCCATTTCTCGTGGACAGAAACTTCTTCAGGAGTCTTTAGACATGTGCTTGAAGGGAGTGCTGCAGGGCTGGGATGCTTCATCGCTCACACAAACACCCACAGAGACCTGGGTGCTTCAGGCCTCCAGCAATGAGCTGGGAGCCGCTGCCTTCCAGCAACTCTTACGGAAACTCTTTGGTCTTTCTCTTCACATGGTGAGACATTCAAACACAGCAGTGCAGTTTGACACAGGACATAGGTTTGTGCATAATCTGTGATTGATAAAATTCAGTAAATGCTCTTTTGTCAGGCCAAACTTTTAAAATATTTCTGCAAAATGAAATGCAATGAAAATGTACATCTTGCCATTCAAAACTTCAAGTTAAACCCTTTCTTATACAAAATATGTAGCATAATTTTACTTCATCAATACCAAAGCAACTGCATTTAGACATTGTAGACTCACAATTTTCTCATTGCAGCATCTCATTTCGCTGTAACAATTTATATTTACTAGAAATGCACAATATTGGATTTTTAGACTATACCCAATATGCCGATATGTTAAAACTTATTTGGCCAATACCCATATTTTTTTACTTTCCTATGTCAGAACATAGCCCCCTTATTTATTCTTATTTGCTACAAAAAATTTAACAGCTATAAGAGCTGGTGACATATTCAGTAACAGCCATATGATATGTATAGCACTTTAATTTATATTAAATGATAAGTGTTAAATTTATTAGCATTAGTCACCTGTGACGCTGTCTCACTTGTGGAGGTTGTTCCAGGTTCCTAGCTGCAGTGTGGGATCCTCTGCACTCCTGTGCATGAAGGACAGACTTTTTAAGTTTAAAGTTTTTGTCTATCCATTGTGCTGTAAGACTAATCATGCTAACAGGGCTAACACTTGACGTCCAAAGGTCTATGGTAAAATTCACCCAAGTGCTATTGACTATTAGACTCTCGATGACGTCGGAAATGACGGCTTGTAACTCGGCTAAGGCTACATCCGAAAAATATCTGACTGGGGACGATGTAGCAAAGCTCAACGTAATCCAGAAATCTTAGGAATCCAATATCCTCAACAACAACAAAAAAACTTCCACACGCCAACATTTTGACTTCTTTTTGTCCGCCGTGATCTGGTAGGCACGCATGACGTCATCATGTTGTGCTGGCGCTGTTGGCGTCCTTGTCATTGTGTTTTTATACAGAAACGGCGTCTCTTACATCGGTGAGTTATTTTCATGGGATGGCCGATGTCCGGTATTTAACTTAAATGCTAATATCGTCCGATATAGATACCATGCCAATGATATAGTGGATCCCTACATAATATTTACCACCAAAAATTGTTTGGGCTGTATAAAAGGGGTGGATGAAAGTGGCTAATAACTTCTTAATAACTTGTCTTTCCCAGCTTAATTACAGACGTGCTTACATTAAAGGGCAATGTGTTGCTGTGATTATGTCACAAATAGACTTAAGTCCTACAAAAGTTGCTTTTTTTTGTTAATATGACTACTGCCGATCAGACTGGCATGATATTGAAATCTCAATGTTAACATTAGGTACTTGCTCTTAAAAATTTCTTCCCAAATTGTTGCTGCAAAGCACCAATAATTTTCAGTTGCATCAGAAGCATTGGCTTTAAAATGCATTTTACAGCTTTGTTCAAAGCTAATGTCCACATGTTTAATAACGTAGTTGAAGGTCATATCTATATTTGGGATATGAGCCAAATAAATTTTATCCGACAGGAATGATCCATATTTTCAATTAGCAGCAGTGTTTGAAGCAAATATCTGAATTTTAATGTCTCCTGCATGATATTACTGACTGATGGGATCCCCCTCCTCTCACTGTTTTACTTGTTTCCCCAGTTTGCAGAAGTCAAAGAAAATGGACGGCTGTACTCGTCTGTCTTCTCCTCGCTGTCATCCTCCACAGCTCTGCTGACCATTCTTCAGCCAGCAGTCACTCAGCACGACCAGCTTTTGAGAACAGAGACGATTGTCCCAATCGCAGCTGAAACTTCTTCTGATCTACCAAATGTAGTGAACAGCAACATCATGAACAAAGATGATGATGGGATCAAAGGTAGGAGTTAAAGCAAAGCTGGTATTAGCATGTCTGTTCATGTCGATGCTTAAATTTGCTAATGTAATTTTTACAAACCTAGTTTTGCTTATGGACAAAATCAAATTATCTTGTTACATTTATCTTCATTGACCTTTGTTTAAAAAAATGGTGATTAATTTTGTAGAGGAAGGGGTCCTCAGATTGTTGGATTTTTATTATTAATTTTATTCTGAAAGGGGCACCACTTGCTTTCCGGTCTTAAGCAAAAAAAATATAAAATCATTCTCAAGTTTACGTGTTCTAGTGAGTTCTTTTCATATTAAATTCAACTGTCATACATAATAACGCATGGATTCAAAGTACCATTTTTGTGAAGTTTATTTTCAATATTGGTAAATATAAGTGAAAGGAAATTAACTGATGGATGATCAGTAAATGGATCAAAATGTATGGACTAGAGGATAAGAAAATATCTCAATTTAATCCAATTTGTATTATTCCTCCATGGCTATTCCCTAAGGTAAATGTAGATATAAGATTAGTACTTAGAGAGAAAAATAATTTGAATTTAAATGAAATAGGAATAATGTCTAATGACTATTTAATAAAATCCTACTGTAATTGTCTCAAAATTTAGATGGATCTAAAAATCTTTAAGGATGTGTGAGAATAGGAATATACATACCAGCATTTAAAATTCACATTTATAAAAGACTATCAGATCACCTTTCAGTTTTCACAGCAGAAATGATGGTAGTTACATTAAGTTTACAGTGGGTGGAAGAGGTTAGACCAGACGGGGTGGTGATATGCACAGATTCAAAAGCAGTTTTAGAAAGTATTAAGGGACAAGGAAATAATAGGAAAGGCATAATATTGGAAATTCAACACAGTTTATTTAGATTATACAGAGGTCAATGTCTGGTTCTGCCGGGTGCCAGCTCATGAAGGGGTAAAAGGAAATGAAAAGGCAGATAAATTAGCAAAAAGGGCTCTAGAAATGATGATAACAATTGCAATTCCTTTTGGGAAAGGGGAAGGGAAATCACTTATAAAGAATAAAGAAATGGAAATATGGCCAAAAAAAAGAAGGTGGAATGAAGATAAGAAAGGGAGAAGTTTATAATACAAACGGCAATAGTAATTAGAAATATTAAAATGAGAAACAGAAGGGAAGAAACAATAATGACCAGATTAAGAGTAAGTCATACCTTTTTAAATTATATTTTATTTATAATAGGGAAGAAAAATAATAAATGTGAAAGATATGGAGAGAAAGAAACTGTAGAACACATATTGATGAACTGTAGAACATATGACTCTGAAAGAGAGAATTTAAAAAGAATGGTTGAAAGGACAGGTCAAGAATGGACTCTTAAAGGAATAAGAGATAAGAGATTTTTTTATTAACATTGCACCAGTTAACCAATACAACGTGATGATGTATACACAGTCGTCCAGAAGAGGGAGAGAATGTAAAGCTGCAGCATATTCAAACACATGACATGTTCTTCTGCGCGGCCGCTCTCATCCGTCTCCGGATGAAGGTCAAACAGATATGGAAAAAGGAAAAACACAATAGGTATCATTTGTGATATTCAAAAAAAGAATCTATCAAAGATTGCCTTAAGACACTCTATGATAAAGTCCCAAAAACTCTATCAGCAATAAGCACAACCAGACAAGACATTGTTGCAGTTTTGACGACATGCAAGGAGATCAAAGAGTCTGTGAGCAACATTCAGATAGCACAGTTCAGCAGTTGTTCAGCTTGGCGCCTCCGAGCGCACCCACAGAGATCTCTGGGGGGGGGGTCAGCAAGGTCTCTCAGCTTCACTCCAGGAGAATAGTTTCCAGACAGCCTTCTTTTCAAGGTCGTGCAGAAACTAGATTAGATAGTTTTTGTTTATCTTCAATCCAGGCCACAGTGTTCTTTTTGACTGCAGCCTTCCAAGTCCAGGTGCTGTTCAGGTCCAAAATCGCCGAATCATATGAGGTTCCGAGCTACGAACCCCCATCTGTGCCCTGATTGAGGCCGGGCGGCTGTAAACGAGTTCCAAAGCGCACCGCAGGTCCGCGGTGGTCTACCGCCGCTCCCATCGTGCGGTTCAGTTCGTACAACAGCTGGGATGAGGAGCTCACAGCCCGGATCAGAGAATCTTGCTGATCAGGAAGTTTGGCCAGCGCGCCGATAGCCGCCGAAGTCTTCCTGATCTTCCAGTAACAGACAGCTCCGCTCACGCCAAAAAACAGAGCAGCTGCCACCAATATCCCAATAATCCACAAATCTTCCACGTCTTCGACAGACAAGACGGTCAAACACATGGGTTGCCACTGTCCCCACGAGTCCATCATGTATCCGACAGCATGCGTGTCAGAGGGGCAGACCGCTTCTCCTGGCCCGGTCCGCTTCGTGGAAAAAATCTTATCTATAGATGAAACAGCCCAATTTATTAAATCCATCGCAAATTGGTTCGAGTGAGCGCTGAAGAGTCACGGACGAGACAAAAAGCAAGCAGGGAGGAGGAAAACTTAGGGAGGGTAGGAGCAAAAAGATATGCGACTTGCTCTGCTGAGAGCGGAAGTGAAGGAAATGTGGGAAATGAAGGAAATGTGGCATTACTCATGCCCTGAGAGCATGAATAAATTAAGTTTAACAACAACGCCACCACCATGGATGGATGGATGGACAACGCCACCCTGGGAATTTCACCCAGAGAATAATACCTTATTGCTTTTAAGGCCACGCAGGTTCGCTTTGCATTGATTAAAACATCCGGGAACGCTCTTTCATATATGACATAATAATTTATTAACAATTAGCTTAAAACATCTAAAACATTATTTATTTACATCATGTTCAACATTCTTAATGCAATTATTTCATTCATTTTACTAAATAAACAAACCCAAAAACCCTTTAAACACCAAGACACTAAATTACTTCAATACAATAAATAAAGTACTTCACTGAATACAGGGTTGCAACAAATATACAGTTCACCCTTCACTGGTTCTGGCACTCGCGACATGCCGTAGAAAAGGCAAGTGGCCGCACTGACGTCACACTCTACGTGCCACTGCAAGGGGAACAGCTGACGACACCACAGTGTTCATAAAGCAGCAGTCTCCGGAAACAGAGCAGCAGTGGTCCCGATGTGGGGAGACCTAAAGAAAGTTAATTAATAACTACTCTTCATATAACTGCCACAAATAGAGCTTACAAGGCCAATAGTTTCCTTACCTGCCGGCTTCACAACCACTTACACACTTACACACACCCTCACAGCATGAGGGAGCGGAGAAGCGCAGCACCGCAGCTGTTTTACATATATAACACCTCCGTATAGAGTTTCTGTTCGATATTGCTTTAGTGCAGAGAGTGACAACACCTACCCCGTGAAGGAATCAACACCGGTGTGATGCCGAGAAGTGCATCCCTGCCGAGAATTGCATCCCCTGTACTAAGGAGGGTTCAGCAGGAGGGGGAGTGGTTAAGGTTAGGAGCTGCAATAGCCTATATGCCACGGGTTTCCGTTTCAGCACCTCCGCAGTCATTACACAGTCGGCGCACTTCCGGTTAGCGGGAAAGACACGAACATAAATGACTAAATACAATTAATAAAACATCAGCATACACACCAATAACAACTCTATACACATATAAAACCATATAAAATTATGGCGACGTTCCCCCTACGGATAGCCGCGATAAATGTTCGCCGAAACCCCCCCGCGGAACAGCTGTTCCCACCGGTGGGCGGACACAACGGTACTCACGTGTAGTGCCGGTAGAGCGCGGCCGCTTCCCGTTTCGGCTCGTTGTTATGGTAGGCTACTAGGAGCTAACGCTGACAACAGCGGAGGTGGATGGGAACCGGAAGTGGCGGGTAGGTGTTCGATTTTGCCGGAAGTACGTCACGCCCCCCCCGTGGCATATAGGCTATTGGGTCAGTCTCTGTCACACCGGCCAGCACCACACTCAGCGATGGGTTGCCTTGCACGGCCAACACCCACAGCCACCAGCTACGTGGCAGGAGCATGAAGACGACCTGTCTGACTGCACACAGAGCAGCCGTTCTTATACCACGCCCACTCTAACAACTGACATTCGCACCTGGAATTCATCAGCCTATAATAAAGGCTTGGTTATAGTCGCGCTTTGGTCCGCAAGCTGGAGCGCGCGGGCTGCGCACTCAGCCATGCGGCTTCATGCGTTTATAGTGTCGCACGGTGGCGCATGGCAAAGTGCTGTTCTTTTACGGACCAGCAGGTGACAGTACCCTCTAAAACCTGTGCATATGTTGCAAGAAAGGTGTAGAAGAAGAAATCTACAGTAGAAGAAGAACTGTTTGAAATCACACAACAAAAACAAATGGCTTTCTGCTCGCTCGGGGAATTTAATACATTTGTATCACATAAAAAACATTCCTCCATGCGTCGCGACGCCGTTTCCACGACCACAGCGGCGCAGACAGCTGCAGGCTCTGGCGTGAAGAGCGTGAAGGCTGTCGGTGAGGTCCCCACCCGAGCTGTCAATCAATTTGGCGCGTGCGCTAGGCTTGCGGATTTTCAAAAATTCGGAGGTGCGCGACACGCGCCAAACCGACGCGCGGGGCCAAAGCGCGGGGGCGGGGACTATGCGATTGCGTCACTTTGGCCGTGCGCTCTCTCGCGCCCTATGCGACGCGTCAACCATAAACCAGGCTTAAATCAGGCATCTTTCTCTACTGCTACAGAAACGTAACGGTTATTTATAGAGTAAGAAAAGCATTATTTATCTTTTTCAAAAATACAAGATTAATAAATAGAATTTAATAGATGTAGAGAAATGTTGTTACACACTCATGTACAGTAGGTAGCGGTATGCACCTTTGGCTGAGTTATACTCGCGCTTTGGTCCGCTGGCCCTCTGTGGGCGAACTGCGCGCACACTGAGCCGTGCGGCTTCTGCGTTTAGAGTTTCGCCTCTGTGTTTATGGTTGACGCACGGCGGAGCATGGCAAAGTGCTGTTCTTTTACGGGCCAGCAGGTGGCAGTAGCCTCTAAAACCTGTGCATATGTTGCAAGAAAGGGTAGAAGAAGAAATCTACCGTAGAAGAACTGTTTGAAATCACACAACAACAAAAAAATGCTCCGCTCGCGTGCTGAATAATAAGAACAACAGTTTTTGTGTCTTGCGGTTTTAATGCATGGAGTCAGCGAGGAGGAAGCGATCACGTGACTTTTGGCAAAACAACAAAAGAAAAGTCCAGCTCAGAGATGAAGAAGGTGAATTTAATACATTTGTATCACATAAAAACATTCCTCCATGCGTCGCGATGCCGTCTCCACGACCACAGCGGTGCAGACAGCTGCAGGCTCTGGCGTGAAGGTCCCCACCCGAATCAATTCTGTAGCGCCCACCGCGCGTGCACTAGGCTTGCAGAGTTTCAAAAAATCAGAGGTGCACGACACGTGCCAAGACGACGCACGGGGCCTACGCGCAGGGGCGGGGACGGTGAAATTGCGTCACTTTTGGCGCGCGCACCCTCGCGCGCTGCGCGACGCGTCGAGTATAAAGGCTGGGTTATACTCCTCAAGACTCCCTGTCTTACGTCTTTTATCCCCTGTTGAGTGAACAAACATTGTGCAACTTCTGGCTGCACTCCTGCTGTGATCCCCCGGTGACAGCCCGTCTTGTACGTGGCCCCCAAGCAGAACTGCAAGACGCTGCATACAAGACGGGCTGTCACCGGGGGATCACAGCAGGAGTGCAGCCAGAAGTTGCGCAACCTTTTATCGTTCAAATTTTCACTCAACGGGGGGTAAAAGACGTAAGACACAAGTTGCTTGCGATTCGCCATTAGAGATGTTGGATTCACTCCTCCCATTTCCACTAGAGGGCACTATAGCATTACTGTTTGTTTAAGTGACGAGTTCAGTTGACGGTAAACAGGAAGTGAATCGACGGCGAACCGGAAGTGTGTTTATGTCGCCGTTAGCTGAAACCTGGCTGAAAGTAACATGCCCGATCTAACATAAAATCATATGTTACTTGTGTTCATGACTATTGCCCAACGTGGTAAGTTATATTAATGTTGTAAGATGTGAGAGATATGTTATTTTGTAGTTCTAAGCGTGGGTTGTGGCGAATTAGCTTAGAGCTAATGAGATGCTAGCGAGTATCAGCTAGTTAGCTAAATGATAGCTTTGTTGCTGCACTGTGATATTTAAATGCTGATGTTTATAACTGGTTGGTTAAATCTATTCTAGTTCTTGAATCTATATTTAAGTTTGTGTTTATATGAATTTTGCAATACTAAGTATTGGCATTTTTGTTTATTTTATTTACAGTTATCCGGCATGTTCGTTTAAAAACACTCGGCAATAAAAGGCAACAATAACAACAACGATCTTATGTTCTTTGCAACAAGAAAAGAAGAAGAAGATAAGAAAGGTATCGTGCTGTGCTTTTAGACTACGAGTTACTTTTCTGTAACATTTACAGTAATTTCATCTTCTTGAGTTCGTTTCATTTATACCAGTTTAGTATCAATTATTTTAAGGAAACTTTAGCTAAGAGATGAGGGGACAGCAGGCTAAACAACGAGACGAAGTGGCTACGGAAAACATGGAGTTTCTGGAAACAACAGTCACAGATGATAAAAAGGAACAATGTCGTTTAAAGGACAAACTGCAACACAACGAAACCCAAGATGCTGCTTTCAACCCAGAAGTTCTGCTTCACAGATTAGGTTTGTATCTAAATATTCCTGCTTTTCAGTGTGATTTTTTTTAAAATCAATCCAAATTTTGACAATCGTACAGAAATATAATAATGAACATAGTCTATTACAAGAAACATAAATAAAACAAAAAGCAACAATTAAACAATGATATATGTAACAGTATAATAAACAATAGTGGTCTGATTATGAGACAAAATTTAGTAAAAATATTTCTTGTTTTTCTAAGCTTCTGATTATTTAAAGTAAGCTTTTCAATAGATGCAATGTATGTTTTTAATTCAGATTCTTCAAAATTATTCCATGAGGGGCTTTTTTCACTCCATTTCATCTTGTGGACATAATATTTTGCTAAAATTACAATAAGATTAACTAAATATATCTCTCTGAAGAGAAGGTTGAATTGTTGAAAATGAGCAAGATTTGTAATTTAGACAAAACAATATTTTTTCTAACTTTTGTTGTCAGGAAACGTTGTACATCTGACCAAAATAATACAACATGAGGACATTCTACAAACAAGTGTTCAATACTTTCACCTTCATTCTGACAAAAAGAACAGTTGTTACTTAACACCAGAAAAGAATTGACAAATATACTGAACTGATAAAGCCTCTAAATGAGTTCTGATAAATCCGTTTGTAAATTTCTTATGCATTATACTAGTTCCTTCAATCGAAATTGAATCCAGTAAGTACACCTTATCAAGATATATGTTTTGCGCTAAAGACTGTAAGCTTACCGGAATAGACTTCATAACCAAATCACATTCCATCCGAGGAATACCGGTATATATTATTGTGACTTAAAAACAGTTCATAATTATACCACTCACCATTACTGTCGAGTAATTGGTTTACCAAATTAATATTGTTTTCAACCCAATTATGTAAAATAACGATTTGCAGTATGTAAGTATTGTTCCAAATGATGCAATTATGTGGAGAGTAATTGTGTTTGTATAAAAGAGCCCAACAGAGAAGAGCCTGCTGATGAAATTTAGTTCATTTTAGTGGAAGTTTTCCAACTGCAAAAGGACAACGCAATAAAAAATTCATTCCCCCTAATTTATTAAATAAATGAATTGGGATAATATTCCACATATAATTTTGACTTTTTTTAGAACTCGTTTAATCCAGTTAATTTTTATAATCTGATTAAAGATAGAAAAAGTTAAAACATTTAGACTTCCTTCAGCTAATGAATTTGAAAGAACAGATTTTTTAACTTTATGTGCCTTATTTTTCCATATAAAGTTTAACAAAATTTTATCAAGGTCATAGAGATTTACCTCTAAAGAAGAAAAAACATGATGCTCTAGACATTCCTTCTGCTTTGCTTAATAACACTCTACCATAAATGGTTAAATCCATAGCTAACCAACTATTACATTTCTTTTTAATGGCTTCATGAACAGATGTAAAATTATTGCCCATGTTAGTGTTCTTTAGAAATATTAATTCCAAGATACAGGTAGTCCCCGACTTACGAGCGAGTTCCGTTGCAACGAGGTGCTCGTAAGACGAAAATTCGTAAGTTGGAACACGAAGCACATGTTCTCGTAAGTCCGGATTTTCGCTCGTAAGTTGGAACGGTTTTGCTAGCGCGACTACAAACACTCGTTTTTCATCGAAAAACTGCTTATGAGTGCATAAAAATGATCGGAAACGTGTGTCCACATGTTTAGCTAACGAACTGTGGTGAAAAAACACAGAAAAACTCTGTATTTTTTGCGTTTTTTCCAAAAATTCGCCAGCTCGTAAGTCCGGAACCTCGTAAGTAAGAGCGCTCGTAAGTCGGGGACTACCT
>JBBPBX010032167.1:13172-34060 GCA_038048925.1 Garcialebias charrua | reverse complement strand
CCGTTCAGTCCTGGAGAAGTAACAAGTTTATTCCTCGCCAAGCGGCTCCGCCAAGGACCTTCTCAGCGAACCGGGATGGGAGGCAGAAGCGGGCCTGATGAAGCGGGCCCGCTCCACACTTTTGCAGGTTCGTCCGCCCACGATTTACGGGAACAAGACATTTAATCCCAGACTTTATTTGTAAAAAACTACGAAAAGCTGGTGACGTTCATGTGTGCTCAAAACAAAATGTTTCTGACATGTGTGTAATAAAGACAAATTTCTGTTCTTTGAAACACAAAAATAATGTACCAGAAGCACAAACTGCCCTGATTCTTGACTCAAAAAAAGAAAAAAGAAAACAGGGACAATAACAACCCATTTTTATGAAAACAGTCAGCATAAAGGGAGAGGGCAAGCACCCCTCCTCACTCGTGCAGCACAGGGTGTCAGGTCAGACAATGAACCGCAGCGAGACATCTGGGGTCTGTCTGGAGCAGGCAGACTTCACCGCGTCCATGTGTGGGCAGGTCAGTTCGCTCAGGGCCGAGCGAGGGGGGTCAGATGCTTCCCCTCCCACACCCACGAGGCACAGGCAGCCCGCAATAAACATGCCTCTGAGGCTCTCAGCGCATGCGCAGGCCTGGGGGGCGTGTCTACCGAACATTTGGGTCATGTCAACAGTACGTCACGGACTCTGCCTGCAGTTCCGCAATGGCCGCCTCCGTTTACAGGGGTGCTAAAGTCAGAAATAAACCCAGAACATGCACACGTCTTGAGGGAGGAAATAACAACAAAGCTGCAGAAAGGTGTGATCTGTGTTGTTCCAAAACAAGACATAAACACTGGCCATTTCAGAAAGTACTTGCTCATGCCCAAACAAGACCGAACTTTGAGACCGATACTGGATCTCAGAGCTCTGAACTAGAGAATAACCACTTACAGATTCAAAATGTTTACGCTAAAACAAGTACTCCAGTCCGTGAGACTGGAAGACCACACATGCACGGTGGATCTGAAAGACGCCTACTTCCATGTGGGCATTTTGGAAGAGACACAGAAAATATCTGCACTTTGCATTCGAAGGGAAAGCTTACGAATTCAAAGCTTTACCTTTCGGATTAAAAACCGTTCCACGCTCTTTCACAAAGTGCCTGGACGTAGCTTTGACCTCCCTCAGGGGTCAGGGGGTCCAAATTTTGAATTATTTGGACGACCTTCTGATTCTCGCCAGCAGCAGAGCACAAGCCCAGCCGCACACACACATGGTGATGACACACCTGGAGGCTCTGGGCTTTGTTTTAAATCTGCAGAAAAGCGATCTGACTCCATCACAGATTACCGTATTTCTGGGCGTACTGATCAACACCAGCATGTACAGAGAACGGCTTTCAGAGGAGCGGGTTTCTTTGATACGCCTCTGCCTGGCACGCTTTCAGCAGGGTCAGAGAGTGTCCTTCAAGCTCTGCCAGGGTCTTCTGGGCCTACTGGCAGCCGCCATTCCATGCGTGCCCCAGGCATTGCTGAAAATGCATGCTCTGCAAATTTGGCCAAACAAACAAACACGTCCTGCCCCCCTCAGGCGGGCAGGGAGGATTTTGATCAGCCAAGAATGTCTGTCAGCCCTGGAACCCTGGAGGGATCCCTCAGTGTTTACTGCAGGCGTCCCGCTGGGACGAGTCCTGTCTCGTGTGGTAATCACGACAGACGCTTCGTTGGGAGGATGGGGAGCAATTTGCAGGAACCAGAATGCCCAAGCGTTCTGGGAAAAACAGGATGCAAAGCTCCATATCAACTTACTAGAATTAAAAGCTGTTTATCTGTCAATAAAGCTCTTTTACAAAAAAGGGCTGATCGCAAAACAGCATGTCCTCATAAAATCGGACAGCAGTGTCCTACATCAACAGGGAGGAAGGGACGAGGTCCCAAGCCCTCCTCGGCCTGACACATAGGCTGCTCACGTGGTGTGGTCCCAGAATTTTGTCACTGAGAGCGACACACATCCCGGGAGAGCTAAACCACGAGGCAGACGCCCTCTCAAGAGGACCTCTACTGGCCTCAGAATGGGGGCTGAACCCACGGATCATGGATTAGGTCTGGTCACGATTCGGGCAGGCATCTGTCGATCTGTTTGCATGTAAAACCAGCTCGCACTGTGCTCTGTACTTCTCCCTGAAGGAGACAGATGCAACGATAGGGACGGACACCCTGGCCCACGACTGGCCAACAGGGGTGCTGTATTACGTGTTTCCACCCGTCCCTTTAATTCATGTGACGCTTGAACGTGTACGGAAGGGAGCCCTCTCCCTGATATTAATAGCCCCCAGGTGGCCACAGAAACTGTGGTTCCCAGAAATAATTTCATTGTTGTCAGGGACACCATGGCAGCTGTCCCTCCCACAGGGACCTGTTGACTCAAGCCCACGGGCAGCTTCTCCATCCACATCCAGAACTGTGGCAACTCATAGCTTGGCCGCTGAAAGGAACAGGCTGATGGCCTCGGGCCTCCCCAGTAATGTTATTAACACAATACAGAGGGCGAGAGCTGGGTGTACTCAGACTCTCTACGCTCGTAAATGGCGTGTCTTTGAGGCCTGGTGTCTGGAGAGGAATATTGTCTCATATTCCTACGACTTAGTCCAGCTCCTCATTTTTTTACAGGACCTGCTGGAAAAAGGCAGCTCATTTTCCACCATTAAAGGAGAAATGAAAAGTGTTTTTAAGCTAATAGTAGTCTAATGAAAAGCATAAAATAAGCTTGTTGAGAAATTTTCACAAGTCAAAAATGTCATCCTAACTCAAATTTAGACTTTGCAAAGTGAAAAAATTCTCATCTGGTGTTTTTGACCCCCCTCCCCCTGCCTGCTCTCCGTCCCCTGAATATGACGTAGGCAGTGCAACGAGTCGTCCCTCATACAGTAATATTAGTGTGTGTATCTAGTTGTGGACAAAAAGGTTTCAGTGTGTAGCAATTATGGATGCAGCAAAAAAAATCTATTTTTTAAAGAATCAAGATTCTTAGTCCTGGCGATTCAGAATCTATTCTAAAAGCCCCAAAATCGATTTTAAAACTTTTTTAAAATTTTATATTGTATTTTTACCGCTCCTGTGCATTCGGCCGCTGTAGAATTTTGGCCGTGTAGGGCCACCGTAGTTAGTTAGCCAGGCAGCTCCCAATGGAGCCTGCTAGCAAGGAGGGAGACAGCATGTTTCAACTTGCTCCTTCATCTTTAAAAATCATTTTAGATCCTACTATGTTCTGGGGAAGACAGAGCTTAACAAGACATTGGTAACTGTTTCAGGACATTTTCAACACCCCCACTTCCACGTTAGCATACGGCGCTAGCATGCTAACGTTAGCATGCGGCGGCTAACGCACGGCTATTCGTATTTCCAGGATAGAAATGCCCATTAATGCACTAAATCACCAAACTGTTTTTGACAAACTAAAGTGATATCCTTCAGATTCAAAAAAGTCTTCTGCTTCCATTTTAAATGACAGACAAGAGGACAGTAATGATGGGTTTATAGCTTCAGTGTTATTGTAAGATAGCAAAGGAGGTCTTAATTGTGTCATAAAAGTGCGTCCAGAAAATTACTACAGAAATCACTGTACTTCGGCATGTAGCAGGAAAAATGTAAAAAAACTATTTCTTTAAGCTACACTGTAACCCCAAATATTCATTTACATAATAAGTCAAGCTATTATTACTATTCTTTTTGTTATTTTGCAAAAGGCGGGACCATTACTAAACAATATGTGAATTGCATACTAGCTCAAAATGAGTTGCTTCTTTACTAATGGCTCTGAGTGGCGACACCTCTCATTTACACGTTTTTACTGGTTTGGGGCGGGGCTTGTCAGTGAACACGTCACCTGCCTGGTGTGGTGAACAAAGAAGAAGGAAAAAAATGAAGAACCGTGAGGCCATGTTTCTCCTGACTGTTTGCTGCAAAATCTCATTACAGTGACGAAGTGCTGAAATCAGGTCAGTCTGGTTGATGTAACAGTTTATTGACACATGTTAAGTGCTCAAATTTGATTCCGTTTTTATTGTACTTGCTGGTAAAAACGTTTTTGTTTGCTCATGTTAACGATAGCTATAATGTTTCACCGGAGTGTCAACTGCATCATTTTTGCCCTAAATTAGAGCTACTTTGTAGTTGATCATCCTTTGTTGTTATTTCGGGACTGATTGAATTAGTACCGGTAGTTAATGCCTGTAGCAAACAAGAACTAATTGCCCCTCACAGAGAGCTAATGCTGTTAGCAGTTAGCTCTGCTAGCTTCCTGTTGCATACAGAATAATTTACCACATGCTTTAATTTTTTTAAAACTTCGACAGGGAACATTCAAATCAAGGGCTGTTGGTTCTTACAATCATTCCTGGTGATTTAGTGAATTTTGCTTATATTCTGTGTTAGTACCAGGGCATGTCCAAGAACTCCTTGAGTGACTGAGGCGTCTTCGAGATGATTCTAAGCTGCTTTTATCGATGGGGGAAGATGATGCATTACTTGAGCAGTAAGTGAAAACTATTTTATACTGCTATTTTATACTGCTGTTATAGAATAAAGAAGTAAGAGTTTTCGTCATTCGTCTGTCCCGTCCCGTTTATTGCTGTACAGGTAGTCCCTGACTTACGAGCGCCCTGACATGTATTTCTTTCTTTTGTGTATGTCTGTCTGTCTTCAACATAATCAATATTTTTCTTTTTCACTTCAGGCAAACTCGTTCAGACACGGAGTGTCTACCTAGAAGGGATCAACAGAAGGATTCCAGTGATGATACTTCTAGCTGTGGAGACGAAGCTGTGCAGATGTGAGAGAACAGCAGGAGAGGAGGAAGCAGAGGAGGCCAAAATGTAAATAGTTTGCAGTGAGTGTGTTTTTTATTGTTTATTTTTTACAATATATAAAGATTTGTTTACAAAAAGTACTTCTTGGAGGGATGACGTTGGGGAGACAACACCACCACCAAGCCTTCTGATGAAACGCTGGCCTGCACTCCACTAATAAGCAGGTACACATATTATTCTGATGGTCATTGTCCAGTTGTACAGCACACTAATTTCTTTCTTTCTTTTTTTTGTCTAACCGCCATAGTGGATTTGTGCGCCAAATTGAAGACAAAACACAATGTGGACCTAACATTTGGAGGGATGACGTGGATACATCACCACCAAGCCTTCTGATGAAACGCTGGCCTGCACTCTTCACTAATAAGCAGGTACACATATTATTCTGATGGTCATTGTCCAGTTGTACAGCACACTAATTTCTTTCTTTTTTTTTTGTCTAACCGCCATAGTGGATTTGTGCGCCAAATTGAAGACAAAACACAATGTGGACCTAACATTTGGAGGGATGACGTGGATACATCACCACCAAGCCTTCTGATGAAACGCTGGCCTGCACTCTTCACTAATAAGCAGGTACACATATTATTCTGATGGTCATTGTCCAGTTGTACAGCACACTAATTTCTTTCTTTCTTTTTTTTGTCTAACCGCCATAGTGGATTTGTGCGCCAAATTGAAGACAAAACACAATGTGGACCTAACATTTGGAGGGATGACGTGGATACATCACCACCAAGCCTTCTGATGAAACGCTGGCCTGCACTCTTCACTAATAAGCAGGTACACATATTATTCTGATGGTCATTGTCCAGTTGAACAGCACACTAATTTCTTTTTCTTTTAATTTTTTAAAATTTGTATGGAATTCTAAAGGATTGTGGAAAAAGACCTGCTGCTGGAATCTTATTCTGTCCTTCATGATCACACCCTGACTAACCCTGTGTTTATGTGCAGTGACGACAGTGATGGTCCCATATTAAATAATATTATATAAAAACAACCAATTTAGAAGTTTTCCCATTTCAGTCAAATAGTGACAAAATGACCAAGAAGATCTCTCAAATAGTCCTTAGACCAATACTGATTTTACAATGTTCATTGTTAGAAAATTTCAAAATGCTTGACCAAACAGTAGTTATCATTATGTTAGCATAAACTGTATTTGATACAATTCCTGTTCTGTCATGGTGGTCTGTTGTAGTTCAGCAATTTTATTCCCTAATGGTTTTATTTATGGCAATTATTTTTTTGTTTATCTTTAGGATGGTGATGAGTTCTTTGGCCAAATGGACGTTGGGACCTTGTTGCTGAATCCTGAAGGTGTCTCCCCCCAACATCAGATCTTCACCCGGCGAGCCTGAAAATCGTCAATGAGGGCGACATTTTTGTGGAAAAGCTCATGACCCTGCCAGAAGCTGTGAGACTCCTTTTTGGGCTCACATATGAACTCCATGTAAACTACCCAAAGAAAATCAGAAATACACTCCTGTTCATTCAACAGGTACTGTATTCCCCCCCCCCACCCTCATTTGGGAAGTATTGAGTTGAAGCTGAGAATTCAGACAGAAAATTCAACTTGTGTAAAAATGCTGCAGGTGCTCTACTTTTGGTTAGATGGGGGAAAAAATCCTATTCAGCAGCTATAAGTTTATTGTTTTACTGCTGAAGTTTAGTTTGTAGCCATCTTTCAAATACAAACATAATTGGAACAAGAGTTGTAATGTAACTGTTACAGAGAAACTTTCCTGTTCATCTAAAAAAGCTAAGTCTGGTCCTCTGGACATTCAAAAAAATATAAAACAAAACAAAGCAAAAAAAAATGTAGAAACGAGCTGAATACAGCAACTCAGACTGAGGAAGTCTTTCGGACGAAAGACAAAACGTTTCTACATTTTTTTTGGCTTTGTTTTGTTTTATATATTTTTGAATGTCCAGAGGACCAGACTTAGCTTTTTTAGATTTTTCTACCTGGATTATTGAGCATGCATCAGAGTGTTTCCTGTTCATCATTACTTGTTTTAAACAATTGTTAGTGCCACCATGCTAGTTAATTTTTTTGTTGAATTTTTTTATATATTTTTTTTATTATTATTATTATTTTATTTTTTTATGTTTAAATTTTTTTTTTTATCATTAAGGCTTCCAAATAAAATAACTGTACGGACAATTTTTTTAAAGACAATTTACATGTCGAAGCCATTGAAGGGTTCCATGTTAGTCTTTTGACCAGATTAATGATGTAAATGATCAAGGATACCTCAGATCATAAGATGTTATGTAAGCATGTTCCCCTTTGCACAAGATATTAACATTCTTAATTTCACCTATCAAAGTAAAATGGTTAATTTGGTAAAACGTTTGAAAATCCATTTTTGTAAAGGCTTAAATGCAGAATTGTATTGACTTAGCACTTTACTCAGATTTAGTTTTGTACTAAAGTTTAAATTCTTGAACATGGTGAAATGTGTACTCAGATTTACATGTTTAAAATGTTACTATTCCAATATTTTTGCAATAAATTTGTGAAAAATAAATTAAATTGTCATTTTTTGTGTAAGAAACAACAGGTAGTATACAGACAATTATTGTGTAATGTTAAAAAAATCTAATTTATTATTATTATTATTATTTACATTTAGTATTTCTAACTAAAAAAGATGAGAAATGAATACTGATAAACATGAGAAACAAATACTGATCATCATGGGTAATGATTACTGATATATATGATTAATGGTTGAGATAATTACTCGTAAACAATGGTTTTAAAAACTTGAGTTGTTTTAGTACAAGATTATCTTGGACACAAGACTTTATGTAAACAGAGCTTGATTTGTTTTGTTTTTGATTTTGTAAAAACTGGAGATCCCCTCGCAATCGCTTTCCACATTCTGCTTTAGTAATGATTACTAATTTGGGTTTACAGTGTACTGACTTGAAAAAAGCATACTAAGTATGTTTATGTGTGTTGTTTACTATATGAAATTCTTGTTATATCGATTTTTTCAGATTTGATTACATTTCTCCCTTAAGGTGTTTTTGTCAGCCATCTCGGCGTGCCACGAAGGCTGGGGGGTAAAACACCCGGTGCCCATCCTCTCACGATAAGTTTCATGAAGTGCGTACTGAGGAAAAGGCCCCCCAGCAGGACTCTGACCCTGGTCTGGGACCTTCAGTTAGTCCTGGATGCCTTGTGTGAGCCTCCATTTGAGCCTCTCAGCAGCATTAAGATAGACTTAATATCTTGTAAAACTGCTTTGCTCCTGGCTCTCTGCTCAGCTAAACGTGTGGGTGACCTCCACGTTTTATCTGTACACCCAATGTGTACAAGGTTTGCCCCTGATGAGTCAAAGGTCACTCTGCGTCCTAACCCCGCATATGTGCCAAAAGTACAGACTCTAAATCCCAGAAGCCTGGACTTTGAGCTCTCTGAGGTACCTCCCCACCCTGTTCTCACTGAGGAACAGGGGAGGTTGAGATCACTCTGCCCTGTCAGGGCCTTGAGTGTTTACATCCACAGAACTGTCAGTTGGAGGAAAACAAACCAACTGTTTGTTTGTTTTGCCAATCCTGCTGGGGGCAGCTTTCAAAGCAACACCTCTCACACTGGGTGACTAAGGCCATAAAAAGGGCTTACAATAGCAAAGGTCAACAGATGCCCTCTGGGCTACACGCCCATTCTACTCGAGGCCTGGCAGCCTCATGGGATCTGTTTAAGGGTGTTCCAGTGGCAGACATTTGTGCTACGGCTAACTGGAGTTCCACAAATACGTTTGTAAAACACTATTGTTTGGATGTCACTGCTTGTGACGTCATTCAGGCTGTACTCTCTAATGCCACGTTCCCACCAAACGCGTCAAAACGCTCCTAACGCACCGTGTTTGCTGCTTGTCAACAGATGTCTGCAAACGCGTCTGCAGACGCGCAATGGGAGCAACGTCTGGCTCCCTTTCCGGTCAGATTTGTTTTGTTTTCTGTTCACTGGGCAGATAAAATCAGCTGTACGTGAGCCTCGTTACTACTTGAGTGGGTTTTCTACGAGCCGAACTGCAGCTCCGAAGGTCTTTGTTGAGATTAAAATTTTTTTTATGTTTGGGGTGATCGTACGCTCGAGCAGACAGCAGCAACTGTAAAAATGCCAAGTTTCTTACCGGAGGCTGGTTCCTTTATGGAGGCTCATTGGGGTAAGTTCAAAAAGTCCAAAAACAGTCCTGTCGTTGTTGCGTCATCACATAGCATAGTCTCTCCCGATTGGTTGCTGCGACGCGTCGAGCAACCAAAGTTCATTTGAATGAACTTTGGTTGCTCGACGCCTCGTCTGCTTTGGACGCGCGCGTGCGTGGGAAAGTACTGCTGCTCGCTGCCGCACTGCTTGAACTGCTCAAGACGCGCCACGCCTGGCCACGCCTCCCCTGTCCGCGCCTCCCCTGGCCGCGCCTCCACATAGACTTTGCATGTAAAGTGGCTGCTTCGGCGCGTTTGGTGGGAACGTGGCATCACACACAGTAGAGATCAGCCAAAACGCCTAAAGTATAAAGGCAGAACTTCTCACAAGCATGCATTTCACTGAGCATTTCAAGGGCGTGAATGAATTACGTTCCCATAGTCATATGTTGCACTGAGTGAACCTGACTGATAAGGGAACTGAAAGTTATGCACCATAACTCATGTTCCCTGAAGGAAGGGAACGAGGTGCAACATATGTTTGCTTTTTTCAATGCCAAAGCTCGGTGAAGTGCTCTTGGAGAAAGTAAGATGGGCGCACGCGTCTTTATACCAAGAGGGTGGGGCCTCTGGGGTGACGCTGATGCCCACCTGCCGTAAAGGTGTGATTGTATTACTTCAGGTAACCGCGCGGGGGCGCAACTCCCATAGTCATATGTTGCACCTCGTTCCCTTCCTTCAAGGTACATGATTTATGGTGCATAACTTTCAGGTTGTCGTCTCCGTAGTAGAAACAGAGTCTTAATCTCCTTCTCCTGTCCCTCTCTTTGGGGGTAAGGCGACTTCTGCCTAACTGCATGGGTTCATCCTTCAGTGGGGTGTTACCGGGTAGGAAGGTTCTGGACTCACCCCAGGACTTGGTGGTTCTTGTGGGTCTGGTCTCCCTCTGGCGTTCTCTCTCCAAAAGTCGAAGGTCCACTAGGGTGGCCAAGTCCTCAAGAGCGTGGAGAGACCCGGGATATTCCTGGGTAGCAAGGTGGTCCTTAATGTCCTCAGAGAGACCTTGAAAAAAATGCATCAGTTAGGGCTCAATCATTCCAGCAACTATCAGAAGCCACAGCATGAAAGTCAATGATGTAATCTGTTACACGTCTTTTGCATTGTCTTAAAGTGAGGAGCTTGTGACCTGCCTCCCTTTCGGGCAGAACTGGGTCAAAAACGTCATAGTTTTTTAGAAAAAGCAAAAAAACTTTGTGTACTGTTGGAGCTCCTCTGCCACTCAGAAGTGCCCCATGCCTTTGCCTTACCTGACAGCTATGAGATAACAAAAGCAACCCGGGCTTTCTCAGTGGGAAACGAAGAGGGTTGTAACTGAAAGAGGATCTCACATTGAGTCAGAAAAGGTCTGCATTGGTCAGGATCGCCCCGGAAACGTTCGGGAGGTGTTAAACGAGGTTCCATGGTGGGTGCAGGAGTTTGAACAACAACAGGAGTAAGGTTCTGTGAAGAGACTGTTTGGTTATGTTCAGCGACATCTTGAGAGAGAGCTTCAAGCCGTACACCAGATCCTGAACGTTGGCCTCTAGTCTACGAATAGCCCCCTCAACACTAGAACGCCACCCCTGAGTCGGTGCTGGATCCATATGGCCAGATTATTCTGTAACGAGCTAGTATGGATCAGCAACACCAGACTCAGAGAAGCGTTTCATTCTTTATATAAAAAGGTTTATTGCTCAACAGGCGGCGTCTGGTGGATCAGGGCCTTCGTTCTGGTCTAAAAAAATAATAATAATTCAAGTTCAAATAGTCTTTATTTATAAAACCCAGGTTAACACAAGATCAACAGTACAATTAAATGCTCAGGATGAGAAGAACCAATTTGACTCACTAAATCAACAAAGAACAAACAAAGAAAAAATACTAAAGCATGCATTAAATTTACAAAAATAAAGTACCAACAAATGAAAAAGTAATTATAATATTTACAAGGTCTACAGAGAACATTTAAGGCTTTCAATGATGCTAAACATGAAAGGGTGGGTTTTGACACTTTTCTCTTCCATATGAATAATGCATATATATATAATATATAATGCCCAATATATAATATTGGGCATGAACAATATTTATTTTTCCTGGTAGTCAAGATGATAGGGAAATGGCTATTATTCAGGTTTCTAATTATTTGTTTATGTTTATGTTTATTAAATTTGTTCATTTTTTACAAAAGAAACAATACAAGACAATCCCATGAATGATAATGTACAAAATATAAAAAAATGAAAGGTAGCAGAAAGAAGAATAAATCTTATTATATCTGCCCCTTTTTTCCAACAATCAGATTAAACAATAATAATCTTCAACCAACAGTACAAAATGACTAACTCTTTCTAATTTTCTAACTAATACAATACACATTACGCTATTTCATATATTTTTTAACACATTCGTTTTGATCATTTTCTTAAATGTAAACATTGACTTGGCATTTTTAACTACATTCTCCAAGCCATTCCATAATCTAATTCCCTGGATTGAGGTAGAACGTCCCTTCAAACTAGTTCTGAATTGTGGTTTTACAAACATCTCTGTCCCCTTAAGATTATAACAACTTTGTCTTTTAACAAAATGCATTTGGATATTTAAAGGTAATGCATTATTTTGAGCCCTATACATAACTGATAAAATATTATAGTCTACCAAATCATGGAACTTCAATAACTTCAGTTGATAAAATAATGTACTTGATGGATGACGGTAATGTTTTCTAGTGATAATTCTTACAGCTCTTTTCTGTAATACAAAAATAGGCTTTGTGATTGTTTTACACGCATTCCCCCAAACATCAATACAATAGATTAAGTGTGGAACAATGATTGTGTTATACAACAAATACAGAGCTTTATCATTCAATAGGTCTCTGACTTTGTACAGTACTGCAATCGATTTAGCTATTTTTATTCTTACAGAATTTATGTGTTGTTTCCATGTCAGTTTGTCATCAATGATAACACCCAAAAACTTCACCTCACTCACTCTACAAATCTCAACACCCTCAATTTTGAGTGGAACATCAACAGTTTTCTTTTTATTACCGAATATCATGTAATTAGTTTTTTCTAGATTTAATGATAATTTATTTATTTTAAACCAAGTTTGTATCTTGACAAATTCTGTCTTTATCAATTCCAACATTTGTTCTATATCTTCACCTGAACAGAAAAATGTGGTATCATCAGCAAAAAGTACACATTTAAGGAGTCCTGACACATTTACCAAGTCATTCACATATAAAATAAATAGCTTTGGTCCAAGTACAGAGCCTTGGGGAACTCCACATGTGATATTACAGAGGTCAGATCTTACATCATTTATTTGTACAAATTGTTTCCTATCTTTCAAGTAGCTAGATACCCACTGTAATGCTGGTCCTCTAATACCATATTTGTTCAGTTTTTCAAGGAGAATGGTGTGATCAATAGTATCAAATGCTTTTTTTAAATCAACAAAAATACTGATACAATATTGTTTTTGATCGACAGCAGTAGTTATTTGTTCCATTAATTCCATGAGAGCCATTGATGTAGAGTTTTTTGCTCTAAACCCATACTGACTGTTGCTTAGAATATTTTGTTTATCTATAAATTGATCTAGTCTGTTTACAAATAGTTTTTCAAGAATTTTTGAAAACTGTGGTAACAAGGATATAGGTCTATAATTGTTGAACACACATTTATCACCATTTTTAAAAAGAGGAACTACCTTAGCTACTTTCATATTATCTGGAAATATTCCTGTTGAAAATGATAAATTACATATGTATGTAAAGGCTCAATAACATGGCTCATTATGTCCTTTACAAACATCATATCCATGTCCACCCAGTCCCTTGATCTCTTGTCTGTAAGATTTTTTACTACATTCATTATTTCCTCTTTGTTAGTTCCATTTAGAAAAATACTATTTGCACAACCTTTAATTGAATGGATCACATTATTATCTGCTTTTGGTATTTTAGCTGCAAGGCTTGATCCAACATTCACAAAATATTGATTAAATCCATTTACAATTTCATTTTCATCATGAATTTCATCGTTGTCTTTTACAAAGTATTTTGAAATACCAGTTTTTGTTTTATGATTCTTCAGGACACTATTCATTACTCGCCATGTTGCTTTCATATCACCATTACTTTTATCTAATAATTTACTATAATATTCTTTCTTATGTTTCCTTATAATCCCTACTAATTTATTTTTATACTTTTTATATTTTTCTTCAGCGCTCTGACTTCGCAATTTCAAGAAACATGAATACAAATAATTCTTTTTTTACAAGCATTTCTCAACCCTTTTGTCATCCATGGTTGATCAACCGTATTTCTCTTTGTGTGATTTGTTTGCACACAATTCTTTTCATACAGAGCCTCCAAGATATTCATAAACTCATCATATGCTCTGTTCGCATCATCAACATACACATCACTCCAGTCTTGTTTATCCAGATCCTCTTTCAATTTTTCCAAAACTCTTTTTGACGTGTTTATGATCTTTTTCTTCGTTGTAACTGCTTTTGTGATATTTTGATCATTTTTATAGATTGTGAAAACTGGTAAATGATCACTTAAGTCGGTCGTTAAGATACCACCTATCACGTCCCCATTTGTTATATTTGTGAAAATATTATCAATTATTGTGGCACTATGAGGGCGGCCGTGGTGTAGTGGTAATGGCAGTCGTCTCCCGATCGGAAAGTTGGCGGTTCGACTCCCGGGACCCGCACCATGTGTCGTTGTGTCCTTGGGCAAGACACTTAACCCTGAGTTGCTCCCGGTAGGACTGGAAAGCACCTTGCATGGTAGTCTGCCGCCACCGGTTTATGAATGTGTGTAGCATTCAATATATGTGTAGCACTTTGAGATTTTCAGTAATGAAAAGTGCGTTATAAATTGAATTAATTATTATTATTGTAATTCTTGTTGGCTTTGATATCAATGGGTACATATTTAAACTGTACATTGAGTTTATAAATGTGTTTATGTTATTTGAATCTGTTTTATTTCCCATAGCAATGTTAAAGTCTCCATGGCTTCGGACAGTTCCTCCAAATCCGAGGCCATGGTCTTGAGCCGGAAAAGGGTAGCATGCCCTCTCCGGGTCGGGGAGGAGGTCCTGCCCCAAGTGGAGGAGTTTAAGTATCTCGGGATCTTGTTCACGAATGAGGGAAAACTGGAGCGTGAGATCGATAGGCGGATAGGTGCAGCGTCCGCAGTGAAGCGGGCGCTGTACCGGTCTGTCGTGGTGAAGAGAGAGCTGAGTCAAAAGGCAAAGCTCTCAATTTACCGATCGATCTACGTTCCCACCCTCATCTATGGTCATGAGCTTTGGGTTATGACCGAAAGAACAAGATCTCGGATACAAGCGGCTGAAATGAGTTTTCTCCGCAGGGTGGCTGGACTCTCCCTTAGAGATAGGGTGAGAAGCTCAGTCATCCGGGAGGGACTCGGAGTAGAGCCGCTGCTTCTCCACATCGAGAGGAGCCAGTTGAGGTGGCTCGGGCATCTGGTTAGGATGCCTCCTGGACGCCTCCCTGGTGAGGTGTTCCGGGCATGTCCCACCGGGAGGAGACCCAGAGGAAGACCCAGGACGCGCTGGAGGGACTATGTTTCTCGGCTGGCCTGGGAACGCCTTGGGATTCCCCCGGAGGAGCTGCTCCAAGTGGCTGGGGAGAGGGAAGTCTGGGCCTCCCTACTTAGGCTGCTACCCCCGCGACCCGACCCCGGATAAGCGGAAGAAGATGGATGGATGGATGGATGGATAGAGAAAAATAAATTACTAAATAATACACATCTAAATAAACACATCCACTTAAACAGTTAGCTTAGCTTGAACATGTGCTCTATATTGGCACGGCATTTTTCATAATTTACACAATGCTCAAGTACATTCTGAACACAACAATACTCACAAAGAAGAAAGTTTCCCAAGGCACAAGCATGTAGGGCACATTTAGCATTTATATGAGATGTTTTTCTTCATTATCATCCAAAGCACCAGATGATTTTCTTCATTAGTCAAAGTCAAAGTCAACTTTATTGTCAAAACTGCAATATGTCAGACATACACAGGATTGAAATTGCGTTTCTCTCAGTCCCTCGGTGCAACAGTAACCATTTAAACACTAAAACACTGAAACATTTAATAAACATAAGCATAAAATAGTAAAAGTGTAACACTGTCCTGAGTTTTTGCATAGTAGTATAAAAGTATGAAAATTTACACCAACACTAAAACACTAAACATTTAATGAACATAAGCATAAAATGAAATAATAAAAGTGTAATACTGTCCTGAGTTTTTGCATAGTAGTATAAAAAAGTATAAAAAGTATATCTATAAAATAAACTGAAGGTTCTAGCATTGACATTTGCAAAGAGTGGCAAAGCAGCATATGAGTTAATGTACACAGTATATGTATGAGGTAGTAGTTGATGTTGGTATAGAGGCAAAAGTGGCATATGCAGTAAGGCACATTGGGCATCCTTAAAGGACAACACCCACCGTGACAGTAACAATTCACCATATTGGAGAATTACTGTAGTATTTTATGAATTTTATTTTCATTTTTGCATTTGGGCCAGGCGAGGGTTAAAAAAAAACAAAAAAAAACAACCCACTCCCGAATGAATCCGGAAACCTGGCCGAAGAGTCCCGAAGGGTCATGCCTTTTGTTACATTGATCTCCACCCAGAAAGCAAGGCAGAAGGTAGGAGTGAGTTTCCATGGAGGTTTATGAGAGTGAGAGTAAAACTGCATATTTCCTGGTGCATTTTTGTGTACAACTGGACCAGTGGTCTGCTTTTATTTTTTATTTATTTTATAGACCTTTTTAATAAGATATAACACCGCTGCGACTGTTGCTGGCTGCTCTCCTCTCCTCTGCCCAGAGAGGAGCGAGCCGCGCGGCTTCTCCCTGGCTCCCCGTTCCGCTGCGTCAGCTTTGAAGTTCGTGCCGGGGCTCGGTTCTGTCCCAGCCTTGTTGCTGGAGCACGGGGAAGCACGGAGAGCATGGGGAAGCCCGCGCGCCTTGAGCTCCGCGCTGCGGCTGCCTTTCTACTCCCGACCTGTCTGGTCAGGGGAGAGAATAAAAAGGCGATGCGGAAATGAATGAATTTGTCGCGATCAAGCGAATTAAACTAGTATGTCTACGTGGATGCTGCTCAGAATATGACAGACATCAGTGAGCGACCGCTTCTCTTTTTTTTTCCTCTCTTAGAGCAGCGGTCATGGAAGTTGATGAAGGCTTATTAAAACTCCGCCTGTAACTCCAAGGCGGAATCTTTAGTGATGTGAATGCCCATATTTGGAGAGGGGCAGATCTTCCCGGAGCTTCTGCTAAAATCTGCTATAAATCATGAAATAACACATTTTGCATTATTTCTCTACAATATAAATAAACGCTCCTGTATTATTTTTAAATAAACTAATAAATATTAATGGCGATGCAATTTGAAAACATGGTGGGTCATGGACTTTAAATAAGGCTGGTCAGAGAAATACTCTATATGTATCAGCAGTGGTGTAGATATAAAAGTAGTGTAAATGTAAACAGTAGTAATAAATGTAAACAGTATTAATAAATGTAAACATTGAATGTAAACAGTAGTATGTAAACAGTAGTATGACTATAGGCAGTGATGTAATACAAACATTAGTGCAAATATGAGAAGTAGTGCAAACTGAATGAGCACATGACCGAGAGTTTAGTGAATAACCCGTTTGATGACACAGAGTCTAGTGTTAAAATCTTTGTGTTGTGTGGTAATGTGTGAGAAAGTTTTTTGTGTTAAGGCAGTTCAAATGGGAGGGGAGGCAGAGTGTTTAGCATCCTGACTGCCTGATGAACAGAGCTGTCTCTCAGTCTGCTGGTTCGAGCCTGGAGACTTCTCAGTCTCCTCCCTGATGGCAGCAGTCTGAAGCAGCTGTGTAGTGGGTGTGTGGGATCACCTGCCATGCAGAGGGCTTTCCGAGTGAGGCGGTTGCTGTGTAAGTCCTGCAGTGAGGGGAAGGAGGTGCCGACGATCTTCTCAGCTGCTCTCACGATGCGCTGGAGGCTCTTGCGGCAGGATGCAGTACATGCACCAAACCACACAGTGATGCAGCTGGTCAGGACACTTTCTATGGCACCTCTGTAGAAGGTGCACATGATGGGGGTTGAAGCTCCAGCCCTTTTCAGCTTGCGGAGAAAGTAGAGACGCTGGTGAGCCTTCTTGGCCAGTGATGCAGTGTTCCTGCTCCAGGACAGGTCCTTTGAGACGTGCACTCCCAGGAACTTGGTGCTGTCTACTCTCTCCACTGCGGTGCTGTTGATGGTCAGAGGGGCATGTTGGGCATCCCTCTTCCTGAAGTCCACAACAATCTCCTTTGTCTTCTCCACGTTGAGAGTGAGATTGTTGTGTCCGCACCACAAGGCCAGGCGGCTCACCTCGTTCCTGTAGTCCGTCTCATCGTTGTTGCTGATGAGACCTACCACTGTTGTGTCGTCCGCAAACTTGATGAAGTGGTTGGAGCTGTATGATGGTGTGCAGTCGTGTGTTAGCAGGGTGAATAGAAGGGGGCTCAGCACACATCCTTGTGGGGCCCCTGTGTTCAATGTGATGGTGCTAGATGTGTTACTCCCGACCCGTACTGTCTGTGGTCTCCCGGTCAGGAAGTCTAGCAGCCAGTTACACATTGAGGTGTTCAGCCCCAGACTGTCCAGTTTAAGGATGAGCTGTTGGGGGATGATGGTGTTGAATGCCGAGCTGAAGTCGATGAACAGCATTCTAACATAAGAGTCCTTCGTGTCCAGATGTGTGAGAGCTGTGTGGAGGGCAGAGGAGATGGCATCGTCGGTTGAGCGATTAGGTCGGTATGCAAATTGGAAGGGATCCAGGGAGGCAGGGAGGACAGATGTGATGCTTTTCATGACTAGCCGTTCAAAGCACTTCATCAGGATGGGGGTGAGTGCTACTGGGCGATAGTCATTGAGGCATGCGGGCGTTGCCTTCTTTGGGACAGGGATGATGGTGGTGGCTTTGAAACAGGTGGGGACGATGGCCTGGCTCAGTGAGATGTTAAAGATGTCCGTGAAGACCGCTGCGAGTTCCCCTGCACAGTCCTTCAGCACACGACCAGGTATGTTGTCAGGACCAGAGGCCTTCCGGGCGTTAATCTTGATGAATGATCGCCTTACGCTGTCTGAGGACAGCGCCAGCACCTGGCCATCAGGAGAGGGGGGGAGTTTATGTGCAGGTGTGCTGTTACTTGCCTCAAACCGAGCAAAGAACTCATTCAGTTCATTCAGCGTAGAGGTTGAGCTGTCACAGGTCTGGGGGGATGGTTTGTAGTTTGTGATGGTCTGTATTCCCTGCCACAGACTGCGTGTATCCTTGCTGTCCTTGAAACGGTGAGCTATTTTCCTGGAATACTGCTTCTTGGCCTTTCTGATGCCCCGGGCCAGGTTCTTTCTGGCTGCCCTCAGGCCCACCTGATCTCCCGCTTTGAAGGCAGCATTCCTGGCTTTCAGGAGTCTGTAAACCTCAGCTGTCAGCCATGGCTTCTGATTAGCCCGAACAGTGATGGTTTTAAGGTTGGTTACATCATCAATGCACTTGGTGATGTATGAACATACAGTGTCTGAGTACTCCTGGAGACATGTGTTGTTGTTTGTGGTAGCAGCTTCTTTGAACATACCCCAATCTGTGGTGTCAAAACAGTCCTGGAGTGCCTCTGAAGACCCCTCTGGCCACACTCGTATCTGCTTGCGGACTGGTTTTGTGACTTTCACCAGTGGCCTGTATGCTGGCTTTAGCATAACACAGATATGGTCAGAAGCACCAATGTGGGGGAGGGGGAGGGCTCTGTAGGCATTTTTCATGGTGGTGTAAACTTGGTCCAGTGTGTTGTTTCCTCTTGTTGCAAAGTTTATGTTTCTGTATGTTTTTGGAAATACACTCTTTAAATCTGCTTGGTTGAAATCACCAGCTATGATGAGAAAAGCATCAGGATGGGCTGTTTGCTGCTCGCTGATGTGCAGATATAGTTCATTCAGGGCCTCACCTCTAACTTTGCTGTTGGAGCTTGGAGGAATATATACAGCAACGATCATAACAGCTGTAAATTCCCTCGGTAAATAGAACGGTCTGCATTTAATAGTCATAAACTCCACTAAAGGTGAGCAGTGTTTGTGGACCACAGCAGCATCCAGACACCATGCGTTGTTGATGTAAACACAGAGCCCCCCTCCGCGTGTCTTACCTCCCTCGAGGGTTCGGTCCGCTCTGTAGCATGTTAGCCTCTCGAGCTGTACAGCATGGTCCGGAACGTTGTTGTTAAGCCACGTTTCCGTGAATACAAACACACAACAGTCTCTCACAGTCTTTTGTGTCGTTCGTAGCAGGCGTATATAATCCAATTTGTTGTCCAAGGAGCGCATGTTAGCCAAAACTATGGATGGAATAGCTGGCCTGTGTGGGCTAGCTGCTAGCCTAGCTCTGATACCTCCGCGTTTACCCCGCTTCTGTTTCCTGTCACGCCATTTGTGGCGCTTCCACTGCGGGCGCGATGAAGGGAGGCTCGGTGCTGGCTTCCAGAGCAGGCCGCAGGCACGTAGCTGCACCTCGAGTTTGCTGCTTATTTCCAGATGAGCGGTTTTTCCGACATCAAACATCCGACATCAAACTCACGGCTATACTTGCGTTCTTGAACACGTAGACAAGACGAAGACGTACCGGCAAATTGCGGCATGCAGGACAAGACAGACAAAAGCACCGTGTTGCTGGGAGAGAGAGAAGCCGCAGCCTTTGCACGCGCCGCCATCTTGGATTCGGATTAATATCCGAAGCACCATTGTACCAAGAAAATATGTCAAAAAAATGTCTGCAGTGAGAGAACTCACTACACATGCTGCACGTACCATATATGATGAACAGCAGATGTCTCTCTCTGCGTGGGATTCAAACCCAAAACATTTAAACATGTTTCAGCATGAATTTACTTAAACCAAGTATTAACTATTGACTTATTTATTACCTCATTTACATAACTTACTCAAGACATAAACTTATTACTGTCTTTAAACAAAAGGGCAACACAACCACATATTAAATAATATTAACTTAGATGAAAAAGAAAATAATCTGATATTTTCTTGGGGGTGCTGAGGGGGTGCTATGACTTTTCCAGGTGGTGCTCTAGCGCCCCCTAGTGCTCCCCCAACCCCCAGCACCCCCTGGTGCCACCCCTGCTCTCTTGTAAGAGTCCTCCTGACTCAATTCATTCATTCAATCTTTATTTATACAGGTTATGAGACTGATCTGGATAAATAAAAGTTGAATGAATGAATATGTCTTAGCTCCCTGTGTGGATGCAACGTAAATGACAAAACCCAATATATATATATTTTTTTAAAGTGACAATTTATTTTTACTCTCCGGCGTTCACGTACAAAATAATAAACAAAACCCAGCAATAACTTCTGCTCTTCACACAAAGGAACAGAAAATAACAAGAATAACTTCATGTTTGAAAAATAATCTGAGAATTTGAGAAGAAAAGTGAAAATTCAGCCCTGCAAAAGAGATGTGTAGTCTCAATGCGAGTTACCTGTTTAAATAAATAAATAAATATAAATAAATGATAACTGGGCACAGAGACAAGTACAGATTATGCTCACCATAGAATTTGTGTTTGTTATGTTTTTTTTTTACTGATTTTAGTTTTACTACAAGGCTTATTCAATTCTCATTGCATGTTTTGCAGTGGTTTCATACCTACTTTGTTTCATTTTGCTTCAGATGGCTTGACTATTGAATCTCTGCAAATAGAATGTGTGATCTCAGCC
>JBBPBX010032166.1:0-34061 GCA_038048925.1 Garcialebias charrua | reverse complement strand
TATCAGTACTTTAGTAAAATGATAACAGGAAAAACTGTAGGTCAGAACATTTAATGATTCTTTATGAGGAACATTCACCCTTCCATTGCAGCTAACTGGGCCCTCATTAATTTTATTAGATTTGATTCATGTCCAGGGATTCCATAGATAACAATTTGAAGAAAATCCCAAACTGGGCACATGACTTTGTTTAGTTTACATCAAAAACACACAAAAAACTTTAAAACAGCCATCAACAGCAGCACCCACAAGAAATGGATGCTCCATAGCAGTTCCATTTATGATAACAAAAGCTTGGGAACAACATTGCCTGTCCCCAAGCTTGAGTACGTACAGATACTCTGTTGCTGCATCTTCAAGATCCTCCACCATGTGTGTCCCAACCTGATGGAGGGAAAAGACATAAAGCAAGCCATTAGTGATTTAAAACATAAAGATGAACATTCCCCATTAATAATTTTCTACTGATTCTTGTTTGATACAAAACCTCACTATTGAATATGACACACCTAGGTTTACGTACACTCTAAAAAAGCTAAGTCTGGTCCTCTAGACATTCGAAAAGTTAAAAGTTTTATTTGTAACCTAATGTGTTTGTTTTGTGTTTTAGTGTCAGTGAGGAATAAACTGATGTTCTGATCCATCCAGAACCCAGTCTGACTGGATGATGGGTCCAGCTGACAGCAGGTTCTGGTTCCAGAGGACCTCCTTGTTAGAAAGTCACACAGACCTGAGTTCAGTTTTCTTGTTTCTCCTCAGAGACTCTGAGAGCAGACACGATGTGTTCAGGGACACCTCTGAAGTGTAGGACACTATTGTTTTTATGATAGTTTCACTTCATCAAAGTGAACTCCAGTTCATGTTCAGGTGAGAAGAGATCCTGAAGAAACTGAGTGACATGATTGAATCTGAGGAGATTTCACACCAACTTCACTTTATTAAAGATTGTTCTGATGTTTGAACAATAAAACCTCAGAGCCTCCTCACCTACAGGACTGGACCCAACCAGACCCTGTGGAGCTCCAGCTGTGTCCAGCGGGCCTGTTCTCAGAACCTCCCTCACAGCTGCAGCAGCTGGAAGGAGCTGTAACTGTGAGAAGTTTCAGGCCATGAGGAGAGAGCGTGTTGAAGAGAACAAGCTGGACTGAAGAAACGTGGAGGCTGAAGGAACGACACCTTTGTCTTGGTGTGACTTCAAGAGTCTGTTTCCACGCTTCAGAACCAGGAGACGAGGAGTTTGGACCTTCATGGAGGATCTGATGAAGTGATGAAGGTCCTCTTCATCCTCTTAGGTCCACACAGGAAGTGTGTGTCCATCTTCATGACTTTGGGGCTTCTTGCTGTTGGACTTGGACAGATGACCTCTGCTTCACCCTCCAGTTGCCCTTGGGTGGTGTTGGCTCAGGGCAGCTGGAGGGTTTAGAGCACCAGCTCTTACTTTAGTTCAACTTCTCCTTCTTGTCTCCAGTTTTTGGGAGGAGTAGATGTTGTGGTGGTGGACTAGATTACACTTTGTGTGTTCCTCCTCTAATCAAGGCAGGTTGCAGGTTAAAATCCTATTTGCCCAGAGGGCCTGAAAGCGGGCAGGCTGGATGTGGACAGAGAAGGTGGAAGTGGAGCTCGGACCTCCTGGAACATTCTGGATCAACGACAGGAGAAACCCCTGGTGGAGCTTTGATGAAAGTGGATTTTGATGGAAGGAGTCTGAGGTTGTCGGGCACAGATCAGATCAGGACCAGAAACATCTGGATCTGGGACCAGAAACATCTGGATCTGGGACCAGAAACATCTGGATCTGGGACCAGAAACATCTGGATCTGGGACCAGAAACATCTGGATCTGGGACCACATTTAACTCTTTGGACCCTCTCATGTGGCTCTTTTACACATTATTTATTTATTTATCCTCTTTATAATGTTTCCATGTGGTGAATAAGTCATATTTGTACAGACGTGCTGTCTGGAAACTTTCTTTTCTCAGCATCATCCAGCTCCTCTCAGCTGCAGCGCCTCTGTGTGACCACATGGGGGCGCTGTAAGAGGACTGCAGCAGTCTGGTTGGTCCTCATCAGTGATGTTCTCCTGCTGGACATGATGGAGGAAACTACCAAGCAGACAGCAGCTTCTTCTTTTCTTGATTCCAGGACAACAAACAGAATCAGCTCCTCCTGTCTCGACACTGAAACATGTTTTTAAAGAGAAGCTGCAGCTCAACACACACGTGTCCTTTTTATAGATTACAGCTGTTTCACTTCACATGTTGTTGTTTCAGAAGGATGTGAAATAAATAAATATATTTTAGTTTTGTGTCTCTGAAGTGAAGGTCAGAAAAGAAGCAGAGGTCCATGAATCATGGAGGTGATGAAGACGAGGAGTCACCAGAATATAGAAGACTTGAAGAATCCAGTCCTGAATGTGACGTTTTACAAACCAGCTGAAGCTTCTGAAGGTTTTATTAACTAGAAACTGTTCAAACATCAGACTTCCTCTGAAGCTGAACACTTCTAGAGAACATTCATTTGAGGTGAAAGTTTCATCGTCAACATTTTAATTTTTGTTCACACTAGTTTAGTGTTTAGTTTGTCTTACCTACTAAAATACATTACGATATATCTTAAAATAATAAAACAATTGAACTTCACTGATCAAGTGCAGATTTATGTGAAGTTTGATCAATTAAAAATGTAAAGGAAATGTGGACACCTTGTAACAGCTGTTTACACTAACTGTTCAGAGTTATGTGATAAATGTTGACCGACCTCAATCAAAAGAATAATCTGAGTTCTTCAACAATATTCTGTTCCCCTCGCTCCAACAAAGACAAGAATCTGGTCAGTTAAAATCACAATTCAGTAACGTTTATTTTCTGTTTGAATAATGACAATATGAAATTATGGCAAATATGAAATATAATAACAGTGTTATGTCAAAAGGGTAAATATTAAATAGCTTAAGACTTTTAGAAGAGGTGTTATCTAAAATTTAGGACTAAAGTTTTAGCTCTAACGTTAAAATTTAGGTCAACTTTCTCTCAGATTCATGAACTTAAATGACATGTAAGAAAACAGTTGTCACTTGTTGTTCTCATCAGAAGGAAGATGTTTGTCCTACCAGGAGACGTCCATCTCTCATTACCACAATGGATGTGATGAAGTGAGGCAGGAGGTTCACGTTGTCACTGGAAGAGGGATGTTATTCCTTGAGGGACCACGTCTCTTCCAGCAGGCGGTTGTGCCTCATCACTCACGGGGTGTTTGAGGGTTACCAGGACTTTTCTCCATCTCTCAGCTGACTGGATCGGAGTCCTCATGGACTTCTGGGCTGGCTCAGAGCAAACTCTCCACCAGGACATCCCACTTCTGCCAGCTTCGGACAACTTCTCCCCCTGAGACCGCTCTCCAACTCTGACCTTACGTGTCAGAGAACCAATCAAAATGCAGCTACCAACAGAGTGGGTGTGAACCAGCTGCATATCATTAATTTTAATGACACCCTCCTCTTAAAATCTCAGAGGGGAACAATACGTTTGTTTACATGATACAGACAAACCTTGTTTTGTATCACACCGTTCTCTTAGAAAATGTACGTTTGGTTCCTGACACATTGAAAACAGTGGGTTACTTCCATCGTTACTACGGCAACTACAGTTCTGTTATCCCGAGGCCATGCTAGGGTTCTGTCATTTGTTGATACTGAATTCTCTTGGACACTGAATGTCTGTTCCTTGCCAGCAAAGATTAGCACAAAGGGTTATTATTAACACAGAAGGTTAATGATTATAGTCAGTCTGGAGCCAGGGTGGTCCAGGATGTCGACTCATCCTGACTTGGAGATTTAGCCCAGTGGGGTAGAAGAGATGTGTCTCTGAGGAGGTTTTGTCTTTTGAGGGATGTTGGTTGGACGTTACATTCCCCCACTTGTGATTTACAACTTGGGTACCTTGTTGGTGAATCACAACTAACAGCGTCCTTGCTTTAGGAGTATTCCAAAGAGTCACAGTTGATAGTTCCAAAAATAAACAGGAAGTTGAGGGTATTCCACAAACTCCAGCTACAAGTACTTGGGTGTGCACCTGAACGACAACCTCAGCTGGAGCATCAACACCACCAGCCTGATGAAGAAAGATCATCAGAGACTCTACTTCCTCAGGCGGCTGAGATGGAAGTTCAGTCGTCACCTCCTTCTACAGGGTGCAGTGGAGAGCATCCTGTGCTCCAGCATCATGGAGTGGCATGGAGGCTGCACAGCTGCAGAAAGAAAAGCTTTCAGGATGGGAAGAGAAACATCTTTAGCTTCAGAATAGAAGTCCACTTGTTTTGTTTTTTAACTTCTTTTAGGTCAAAGTCCAGAAGACCTTTCTCTTCAACACTTGAACTTCTGGTTGGGTTTTGTTTCTAGTTTTATTTTTTACTAACATATTTCTGAAAATGAAAAGGATCAAATAGACGACCCACACAGCTGTTAATGAACACACTGAGATGAGAGACCAGTCTTTCCTCCGTCCTCTGGTTCTGGAGTCCAGGTTGGTCTGTGGAGCTGCTCAGCAGCTGCTGTGAAGGAAATGACAGGTTCTAACATCTGGTCTGTTTCAACTTGAATCTAATGAGTTTTGTTCATGTCAACAATTATCAAGAGTTTAATCATGAAGACAATTTAAATTCTTCTCACCAGAGACGTTCACACGACACATTCCAGAACCAGAACCATCTTCTGTCTTCACTTGACACCTGTACAGACCAGAGTCCTCCGTCCTGAGTGAGGACAGGTGGAGTCTGATGCGTCCTTCTCTGAGGACGTCTCCGTCCCTCTGGACTCGTCCTGCAAACTGTTCATCCTGAGCCTCTGACACCTCAACACCTTCATGGAGCAGATACAGGAGTGACTCTCTGAGAGGAGCTAACAAGCTGCAGTAGATGAACAGGTGTCTCCAGGATGTCTCAGGTGTGGTGGTGAAGGTCCACTCCAGGTGATGTTGTGGTTCTGCTCTGCCTGATAGGAGCTCTGGGTCACGTTCACTACAAATGTTGCTGCTGAGGAGACAGAGAGGAGCAGACACACTGACAACTGGAACATGGGAGGCTTGAAACTGCATCTACAACAAGAACTGAATGTTCTGGACTGAACCTGAAGGTCCAAACTGACCACAGAGACACGAGCTGAGGATGAGGAGCAGCACCACCCTGCACACCATCTTCATCTTCTTCATGCAGCTGGAGGACTGATGAGGAGAAAGAAGTGTCAGAGACAAACAGCGCCATCTTGTGGACAACAACAACAACTAGAGATTTATTAGGAGCAGCTGGAACATGGAAACTGGATCAGAACATCTGGAAGAAGCTCCCAGTTGTGACCAGTTCAAGTCAGTCAGAAAGAGTTCATTCTGATTTCTGCTCTGTACTCAGGAAAGTTCACACATCACTTCATCTCACATCATGCCTCTACAAACACCTGCAGGTTGGAGCTTCATCCTGTGACGTCACTAAGAGGGCGGAGTCAGCTTGTAAAAGTTTTTTTTAAAACAAAAACTCTGAATAATCAGATATTTTCTGTTAAATTAAGGTAAATTTTAACCGTTAATGTAAATATACCTGAGACATATTTTTAGAATCCATTTTTTTGCACCGTGATAGAAGAAGTTAGAGAAACCAAACACGTTTCCTGATGTGTTACAGATGTGAACTAAGCTGACACCACTGAATTATGTTGTAAACTTTATATTTCTATTTCTCTAACAGAAAGATCAAAAGCAATTCCTATCACAAAATGACAAAAATTGAATAACAAGCTGACTGAAGAGTTTAAGGTCACAACTTTATAATAAATGTTGTTCAGTCTGTTCCACTGAGGAAGATGAAGTTTCCTCCACTGTGGATGAACACATGAAGATGAATGTGTGTTTTCTTCCAAAGAGCTCCAGGTTGAACATTGTAGAGCTGAATCAACAACTTAATGATGACATGTTTCCATGAAGTCTTCTAGAAGCAGCATGAGTTCAACAAGTCTCAGGAAGGACAGAAACTACTTACTGGAGGACATCTGCTGATGGACAACCAGGAGGACCAGGACATCTGCTGATGGACAACCAGGAGGACCAGGACATCTGCTGATGGACAACCAGGAGGACCAGGACATCTTCAGGACCAGGACCGAAGCTGAGTCGATGTGTAGGACTGAGAGGAAGGGAGAAGTTTTAGAATCAGAAATCAGGAAAGCACAGACAAATAAAGAGGTAGTGGTCGCCGTCCTTTTTGACATAGAAAAAGCATATGACATGCTATGGAAAGAGGGTTTACTTATAAAGTTGAATTCAATGGGAATTAGGAGCAGAACATATAATTGCGTGAAATACTTTTTGTTAGGTAGGAAAATTCAAGTAAGGGTTGGAACAGAGTATTCAGAGATACACACAGTAGATAACGGAACACCACAGGGTAGTGTTTGTAGTCCATTATTATTTAATAAATGACATTTTTTCTCAAGTGGAGAATAATATTGGAAGGTCCATATATGCAGATGATGGGTCTATTTGGATGAAAGGTAGAAATATAGAACATGTTAGAAAGAAAATGCAGTCTGCAATAGATGAGGTGGAGAAATGGTCATATAAATGGGGATTTAAATTATCAGTCACAAAAACACAGACTACTTAGATTGGAAACAGAGCCTGATGGAGTTATCCAAATGTGAGCAAGTGGGGGTGTTGACATTATGAATGTTTTTGTGATGCTCTCATTTGTTTAGATTTGTTTTCTATTTTTATTGGCTTATGTTTATTGGCTTATTGTGCATCATGTGACTTTCCTAATTCATTGCACCTGTGAAGCTGTGATTAATAAAAGGTGTGTGCTCCTTCAAACATTCTCTGAAGAGTGAGGTGGAGTAACACGAAGCCAAACCATGTTTCAAGCGTCATGTTTAAAGGAGCTGTATGTAACTTTTCTAACAATATATTTTTAACATATTTCTTCACTCTGTCACTACCTCCTGACATACTGATTTTAGACAAGTAATCTCTGAAAAAAACTATTGTCCCCTTGCTTCTCTAAAAGCATTTCTAACAATCCACAGTGACCCACCGTTAACCAGCCAATAAAAACAGAGCTTGAATTTGAATCAGCCAATAAAAACAGAGCTTGAATTTGAATTTCAGCAGACCAAGGGGTAACAGAGCCATATATGGCTCTGAGGGGGAGGGACCAGAAACGTGTCTCTGTTCAAAATTTTCCTGTTCCAGCGTGTTCCAGAAATTGCATACTGAACCTTTAATGCTGTGCCAAAAGTGAACTCTGTTAACACATTATCTAAATTTACACCAGTTAAACGCAACATAAAAAAGCTGTGTAATGTTAGTCTTGCTGTGTTGTTACTCCAGAGTTTAAAAAGGACCTCACCACCTCACTCACATACATTGCACAGGTGGAAAAAAATGTGAATTTCTTGGGTGAAAAATACAACAAAATGTATAAAGTTTTTGATTTAATTAAGTTTTTACATATCACAAACAGCAATAAACAAGTTAATAGGAATCTAAAAAAACTAAGTCTGGTCCTCTGGACATTCAAAAAACAAAACAAAGCAAAAAACAGACTGTAGAAACGTTTTGTCTTTCGTCCGAAAGACTTCCTCAGTCTGAGAAGCTGTATTCAGCTCAGTCTTATAAATAGCTATTTATAAGACTGAGCTGGTAGGGAGTCATTTTCAGTCAATTTCTATTGTAGGATGTAGCCAACAGGATGAGGGCAGGTGAAGCTCACCAGCACAATCAAACCCTGTTCCCGTCATGTCCACATATTTACCAGCAGTCACCACCAGGGGGCGTGGTCACTACACAAACAAAAGGAACCTGGATTACTATACATGGAAAATATGATCTAAACAGTTTCCCAAAAGATTAAAAGAGACATTTCTGCAAAACAAGAAAAACATTATAAATATGGTGCATTTTAATGAAATTCATTAAACAACACAGAACATTGGTAGTTGGCAAACAACAATTTGGTGCATTACCAACACATACTGTACTGGTAAGGAGGTGGACTGAAACAATGCAAACAAACAAACAAATAAATAAATAAATAAATAAATTATTACAAATTAATTAATTAATTTAATTAATTTCAGATATTGTATTGTTACGGCTGCAGTGGTTTTTTCCTCTTTTTTCTGTTATGGTTCTGGAGACAGGCAAATGGCAAATGGAGATTTGCCATTTGTTTGCACCAGTCATGCATTTCTTGTGGTTGGACAAAGAATTTGGTAAAATTTGGTATTTGGTATCTGACTAGCTGTTGGAATTTGGTATTTTGTATTCTGGTTAAAATTTGGTATTTGGTATTCTGGTTGGACTTTGGTATTTGGTATCTGACTAGCTGTTGGAATTTGGTTTGTTAAAATGGATACAGTATTGTGAGTTCTTTTTTGGCCTCCCCATCTTTAGAACTTTTGGAAAAGCTCACTAAGGAGCAGATTCGTCAGGTAGCTGAACACTTTAAAATAGATTTTGAAGCTGCAAAAGGATTGAGGTTACCCCAGCTAAAGGGTTTTTTAAAAGACAATCTTGTAAAATTGAATGTCTTTACTATTTCTCTTTCAGATGCTGATATAACAGACATGACTTCCGGTGGTGCAGATCCGTTAACTGGTGCCTCTAGGTCGGATGAGGAATCTTTGGATCCAACCGTAACTCAAGATTCTCAATTAATGTTTCAATTTAAAAGATCTGAGGTTGAAATGAAGTTTGAGTTGGAAAAGTTACGGCTGGCACATGAACAGGAAGAAAGGAGGTTGACACGTGAACAGGAAGAGAGGAGGTTAGCACGTGAACTTGAACAGGAAGACAGGAGATACGTGAACATGAATTTGAAAATAAGAGGTTAGCACATGAATATGTGCACATGAGTTGGAGCTTAAGAAATTATCTCTGGAAGCTGAGCATCTGAAGTTGAGGTCTGAGGGCAGGTTAAGTGGTGGAACTCTTAATCTGTCTCAAGTTGGTGATGGGTCTTCTGGACGTAACTTGGTTAACATGTTGAAGCTGTTACCTAAATTTAATGAACATGATCCTGATGTGTTTTTCTCTTTGTTTGAGGACATGGCAGAGGACAATGACTGGAGTGATCCAGATTGCTCCATTCTACTGCAAAGTGTGCTGGTGGGTAAGGCCCAAGAAGCTTATGTTTCATTACCTTCAGCTGAAAGGAAGGTGTACAAGTCTGTTAAAGAAGCTGTTTTGAAAGCTTATGAACGGGTTCCTGAATATTATAGGCAACAATTTAGGAACTACAGGAAGACTGAACAACAGACAAATACAGATCTTGTCAGAGAGTTAAACACACAGTTCTATCGTTGGTTATCAGCAGAGGGTGTGGATGTTTTGAAATCCCTTTGTGAGTTGATGGTGTTGGAACAGTTTAAGAACATTATTCCACATCGGGTTGCCACATATGTTAATGAACATAATGTAAAAACAGCTGCTAGAGCTGCTGTTTTAGCGGATGAATATGTTTTAACGCATAAAGCTGTGGGGGATTATAACTTGGAGGATCATAGCCCTAAGGAATCCCACCATGACTGGTTCCCTAGTAAAACTAGATGGGATCCTACTGTGAATTATAAAGCAGACTCAACCTGCAACTATTGTCATGAGACGGGACACTGGAAAAATGAATGTCCTCGGAATTTAAGGTCTAGACTAAATAAGAATAAACAAGATAATCAGAAACCCGTGGCTTTAGCCAGTGTTGTGCAGTCACAGTCAGTGGAGTCTACAACTCCAGCTGAAGTTGGAGGTGTTAAACCAACGGTTTTAGCTTCACCTGTTGACTTTATGTCTGTTCCAGAACTAGACAACACAGACCCCCAGATCCTTGAGAAGGATGTCAGTCTAAACTATGTTCCTTTCATCACCCAGGGGTTTGTTTCTCTGTGTGGCAGTATAAAAAAAGTGGCTGTGAAGATTCTGCGTGACACTGGAGCATCTGAGTCTTTCATATTGGAATCTGTTTTGCCATTTTCTCCAGTTTCTGATACCGGTTGTAGTGTCTTGATTAGAGGTATTGGGTTGAAAACTTTCTCTGTGCCTCTCCATAAGATCTACTTGCAGTCTGAACTGGTTCAAGGAGAAGTAAATGTAGGCATTTGTCCTTCTTTGCCTGTGGAAGGTGTGTCTTTCATCCTAGGAAACAACCTGGCAGGTGGGCGCGTGTGGCGAGATGTTGCACCTCCTCCGGTAGACCGAGCTTCTCCATCTGTTTCAGACGAAGGTGCTCGAGACCTTCCTGAGGCATTTCCAGCTTGTGCAGTAACTCGTGCCATCACTCGTTCTTTGGCTGAAAAGAAGGTTGAGTCTGGTAAATCTGTGGCTGAAAAGAAGGTTGAGTCCGGTAAGCCTGGTTCTATTTGTAAGAAGACTGCCTGTTTGCCAACTCTTCATGTCCCCTTGTCACTCAGTGAGTCGATTGCAGCCCAACAGGAGGACACTACCTTAGCTGCTCTGTTTGGACAAGTCCAGGCAGCTGAACAGGACACAAAGGTGTCAAATGGGTATTTCCTACAAGGACTGTTGGTACGTAACTGGTTGCCTTATAGTGACAGAGATGTTGTTGGTCCAGACGGTCCAATTAAGTTCATACCGGCTGCTGATAAAATTGTACAGAAAAGCACAGGGTTCAGTCCAGATGAGCTAGTGTTTGGACCTCAGGTGCGCAGTCCCCTTGCTAGTTCTAACTTCTTGAATTCTGATCCACCATCAAACTTGTTCGACTACATTATTGGCGTTAGTCGCAGACTTGACTTGGCTGGCCAATCGTCTTCTGAGTATCTTAAAAAAGCTCAGAAAAAGTTGAAACGATGGTTTGACCAGAAAGATGAAAATGGAGTGTTTCACCCAGGAGAAAAGGTGCTTGCCTTGCTTCCTACTCGGGGTTCGTTTCCTGTTGCGGTGTATTCAGATCATAACCCTTGACCTTTTTGCACTCTTTGCAGAGTCCAAGTTGGCGTTTGGTGCGATGGGCCTTAGTCCTGCAACCTGGAAATTCGGCACATTAAAGGCACTGAGAATGTGCCGACGGATGCGTTGTCTCGTGCCATTGATGGACAAGATTATCAAAAGAGTGGTTGCAGAGCTCCTGGTTGGACCCTCTGTTTAAAGGGGGGAGGTGTTACGGCTGCAGTGGTTTTTTCCTCTTTTTTCTGTTATGGTTCTGGAGACAGGCCTTCTGCAGGTGTTTTGTGTTGCCCTGATTGGTGCACTCCTATTATTTAAGCTGCCATGCATGCAGCAGCAAAGAGGCTTTTCCCCCTTCCTCCTCCTCAGAACACCATTTTGGTTTGGTTTGTACCTTATGGTTGGTGTTGGTGAGTTTTGTCTACAGTAATCATTTTGGGTTTCTCATTTTAGGCATTCATTTATCTAGCAGGTATTCATTTTTATTAGTTTATTTGCTCTAAAATAATTTAATAAATACTTTTTTTAGTTAATCAGAAATCCTTGTGTGGTCTCCTTTAATGTTACCCCACCAAATGAGCCTGGTGGACGTAACAGTATTAAAACCTGAGCACCATTATCTTTTGAATTCTGCAATAATTCATCTGTATCAAATCTTTCTTTGATTTTAGTGAGACTGTTCATCAGTTGACTTCTTTCATGTCTGTATTTCTGTCAGTTCAATAACTCATGTTCTATGGTCTCATCTTCTCCACAGTAGTCACATTTATGATGCTTCCCTGTTATGAATAATGTTCTGTTCAATCCTGTGTGTCCAAATCTGAGACGTGATGTGATGTTTCCTCCTCCTGTTTCTTTCACATCTCCTCATTTCTCCTGTTTGTTGTTGAATTCTATAAAACCATAGACATTTTCTTTCTTCTTCCTATTGTTTTTCATCTTGCACTCATTTTTTCCTTTTCAATGCTTTTTATTTCTGCTCGACTCAGTTTTTTTATCCATTTCATTTAATAAATCCATATTATTGATTAATCTATTCTTTAACTGTATTGGAATGTAAGTATTTATTCCTATTAATTTCAGATCTACTATTGGGTCTGTGAGTATCCATGGTTGTATGACTGGTTCTGGTGGGCTCACATTAATATTATTGATGTGAATTTCTGTAGTATTCTGATTTATGGTCCAACCAAAGCTTTTGAAATGGTTCTTGTCTTTTCCCAGTATGGTTTGAACACTTCTTGTGTCGGATGCTTCTGTTCAGGACCTTTTACATTTGTCCAGTGGTTTAGAGCCAACTGGTCCATTCTGGTGTTCAGTGCTGGTTCTCCCATTTCTACTCATCTTCATCCTGTATGTGTTGTTTAATGTCTGATTTGAATGATGGTTCATTTTTCTAAAGTTGTATCTGAAGCTGAGTTATAAACAATACTTCTGTAGTCTAGTACTGGTTTATTTTGTACTTTATTGTAAAGACAAAGCAGAACAACAATACAATATAATGACAGTCTCCAGGGGGTTACAAATGTAATATATCATACCCTGGTCAGTTTACTGACTGTACAATATTCCAGATGAAAGATTGAGTAGATTTTATCTGACGCAAACTTATCATCAATATTAAACGAGTTCTCTCTTTTTCAGGATTTAAACATGATAAATTGTGACTAGACAAGATGTAACTTGACAGGAACCGTTATTTATGTTGGTCCACCAGGAGATGAACCATTTAATAAAATAATTATTAAATTACATCAAACATTCATATAATGGATTGGTTCTGATTTCATTTGCATATAAAACTTAACTGTAGACATTCAAAATTTAGATACAACAGACAAGTAAAAGATGACATTTACATATTCCTGCAGGCACTTTTAACTTAGTTGTTACTGGCAAAAATTATATAGTTTTAAAGGGAAGTTTTAACATGAGAAGGAAGAAAAGGTGGAAAAGAGAAGGGGTAATATCTTGATGTGTGTAACCAGAAAAAGGCACACTCGGCTAAACTTCCGTACCGTGATGAACACGACTTTTACCTTTGTGAAGATTTTATCTCGACTCTGGTAACTAGTCCAGCCTTACGTGCACGTCCTGCTACGACTTACAGGCGACCAGTGTCCACCTCCCAACGGTTAAGAAAATGAAGTTTGCCTATACTTCACAGAGTAATGGCTCAGTTCTGATTTGGCTTTTCAAGATAAGAGATTCTTCGAAAGAATTTCAATAAAATGGAGCTTAGAGCTCAAAAGCGAACTCATAGCCAGCAGTGCTATGAAGCCCCAACTGATGACGTGTCATTGGCGTTTAGACAGACATCAATCAGTTCTTAGATGAAAACTCACATTCTAGTTCCATCCGCAGACTAAAGGAAAACAGGAAGTCAAAGCTCTTTTCAGGCTGACTTGACCCAGAAAACGTAGCTCTTCCTGATTGGGCCTGTGAAGCCAGGAGAGACATATGATGACATCAGAGCGTGTCAAGAGATTAGTTCATGTCAGAAATCTAAAGAGTTAGTTTTTTAAGACGCCAGTATTTATGATAAAAACTGATAAAAACTGTCTTCACTTCATTAACAACACTGTTGATCTGTTGGTTTGATTAAGACAACGTCATTACAGCATCACATATGGAACTTATTAATGATAATAGCAAAAACAGATATTATTCACCTTGATTATTTAAGTAGGACAAAAACAAAAGTCTCTGGGTATGGTGATGTCCTGAATTCAAGCTAACTGAATGAGATAAATTTCACTTTATCTTCATTTGCAAGTTTTGAGAGGAGAAATCCTTCATGAATAACGTCTTGAAATAACATTTGCTATTCAGCATGAATTAAATTGTTTGAATTAAACAGTCTTTGACTATCAAACATTGGATTCAATAATGCTTATACAAGTAACAAGTTATTCATTTGATGACATTTCAATTAACAAAAATTAAAGGAAGTCTCTTTTGAAATAATGTGTTTTGATTCAAATAAATGTAATAAAATAGTGTCCACTTGTCTCCTTGACAGCCTCAGGAGAAGTGTACCACTCAGAGTTCCAGAGTAGTGCTGGGCAATATGGAAAAAATCATATATCACGATATGGACTTTTTTATATCACGATAACGATATATATCACGATATATACAACACGATGTGTGTGTACAGGAAAAATTTGGACCAAAGGTTTTTTTTTTATCAAAAAGAAAATAACACAAACAGTATAACAAGGCATACAATACACATAAACAATAACAGTTGAAAAGACAATTAAACTAAGCAGAGAATTATTAATAAAGTTCTAAACGGCAGCATAAAAAATAACAATTTGAGAAACATAGCACAAAATTAAATTGCGTGTGCAAGAGGAGTTTCAAGTTTAATGATAAGCTAATAATATATTTGTATAAGGACTGTGCTTTTGGGAGTTTGCAGCGTTTAAGTACATCCTTAAATATATTTACTTCACTTAAAAAAATACAAAATAAGGGAGAAGTTTTCAAGTAGAAAAGGAGTACTTTGGTCCAAATTTTTCCTGCAGGTGGCGGTAAAACAACGGCTGCTAATAAAACCCACGAAGAAGAAGTCCGCTCTGGAAGCTGGAGTAAGCAAGGCAAGAAACAGAAAAGAGAAAACGTTGCATTTGATTCCGGTTCTGTTGTGTCTCTGGTCTGTTTTGTATTGGTTAACTGGACCCGAGTTCGGACTCGGTTGGACTCTGGGTTCGTGTCCTCTGGCTCTGGACCCATTTTGTCTCCGAGTTTCAGCGGAGCAAAATAATGGAAGCTAACAAGGTGAGCTTCCCCCTCTTTTTGGTAAAAGTTCTTCTTCTTGGGCTGCCTGTGTAGCTGTTTCTCCTTGTTGTGACACCGGCTTCATGCCCCTGCGTCTCCACTGCTCTCAAGTTTAACAACGTAAAGCATGTGTCGCAAAACCGCGCGTGAGTCAAACACAAAGCAGCGCCGTCATGTCGCTAAACCACATTATGAAGCTTCTTTGCGACAGTTATTTTTTTATTCGTATTTATCACGATAGAGACGATAGAAGGAAAGTAGCACGATAGACACGTTTCTATCGTCCCCACGATATATATCGTCATATCGCCCAGCCCGATTTCAGAGAGATGTGAAAAGGTGTAAATCCAGGTCAGAGATGAGGGTCTGTATTACTACCCTCATCTCTGCACACATTTTGCTGGCCCCTGCAGCAACTTCAACATTTTTTCTCTTCCCTCATTTCTTCACCTGGGTTGGGGCCCCCAGCTCCATCTCCTCTACAGCCGTCCCTGCTTCTCCCTCTAAACCAGCTCCTGGCCTCTCACTTTACTTTACGGCACCTTTTATTTCTCCATCCAACTCAACCTCCGCTTTCTCTTCCTTATCACCAGCGGCAGCTGGAGGGGGACCGGCCGCGCACCCCCCCTGCAGCGGCAGCGGAAGTGGACCAGCCGCAGCGGACGGAGCCGGCCCACACATTTTAATCACGTGCCCGGCTCCGCTGCACAGCTGCAGAGGGCTTCTCTCCTCCCTCTGCTCCTCTCCAGACACACACAGCTCTCTCAAGCACGTACAGGTAGTCCCCGACTTACGAGCGCTCTTACTTACGAGGTCCCGGACTTACGAGTATGCATCTCATTAAAAAAAAAATATATATATATTTTTTTAAATAAATGAATACATGTACAGTACTGTACAGTCACCAAGCACTTAGCCTATCCTAACACAGTTTTTAAAGATGAAGGAATGAGTTGAATTGTCTCCCTTTCACATTAAGGGAGCTAGCTCCCTTTATGGGAATGGAGCCTGCAAGGAGGAGGGAGACAATTCAAATGACTCCTTAACTGTGTTAGGATAGGCTATGTGCTTGGTGACTGTATAGTACTGTACATTTATCTATTTAAAAATAAAAAAACAATAAAAAAATAAAAATACTGTATATACTGTATATTTTTAATAAATAGATAAATGTACAGTACTGTACAGTCACCAAGCACTTAGCCTATCCTAACAGTTTTTAAAGATGAAGGAGTCAGTTGAATTATGCTGGTGAAGATTCTCAGTCGTCCAGGACATGATAAAATCAAAAAGGCGTTCAATACAAGATCAACTGGACTTTATTTGTTGCAGAAAACGTTTTGACTCCTATCCAGGAGGCTTTTTCAATTCCAGGTGTCAGTTGAATTGTCTCCCTCCTCCATGCAGGCTCCATTCCCATAAAGGGAGCTTGCTCCCTTAATGTGAAAGGGTGACAATTTAACTAATTCCTTCATCTTTAAAAACTGTGTTAGGATAGGCTAAGTGCTTGGTGACTGTCCAGTACTGTACATGTATTCATTTATAAAAATAAAAAAAGAAAAAAAAAAACTTCTTTTTTTTTTGTGATCCTACTTACGAATTTTTGACATACGAGCGCCCCCTAGGTACGGAACTCGCTCGTAAGTCGGGGACTACCTGTAACAGGCTGAGTTCTATGGCGATTCAATCAGAGTTCTGACTGAACTCCAGCACGTTGCAGAATGAGTTCAGACACTGCCCGTTCACAAAAAAAAAAAAAAATCCTTCGGGGGCGGGGCCCCTGAAGCGCCGGGGCCCTGGGCTGCAGCCCCGTAAGCCCGTGCGAAAATCCGGGCTTGGTTGTTAGATTTGAATGATTGTAAGAGGGGGCAGATAAAGATTTTTTTCTTCTTACTGCTACCCTTCATTTTATTTATGTGTTGTATGAACTTACTTTGTTATATAGTTTTGTGTTGTATTTTAAAAATGAATACATTTGAGTAAAAAAAAAAAATCAAACGTTTGGTAATAAAGGTACAAAGAATAAAATATTACTGAAAGGAATGTGTTATTTTATATGAGATTTAAAAAAGACAAAACAAAGGTTATTATTCAGTTAAACTGCTTTTCTCTGATGTGGATCCCCATGTGTGTGTTTAAATGTGACTTCCGTCCAAACCTTTGTCCACAAAGATCACAAGCAAATGCTTTATGTCCTGTGTGAACTATCATGTGTGTGTTTAAATGTGACTTCTGTCCAAACCTTTGTCCACAAAGATCACAAACAAATGCTTTCTGTCCTGTGTGAACTATCATGTGTGTGTTTAAATCTGACTTCTGTCCAAACCTGTGTCCACAAAGATCACAAACAAATGCTTTCTGTCCTGTGTGAACTATCATGTGTTTGTTTAAATTTGACTTCTGTCCAAACCTTTGTCCACAAAGATCACAAACAAATGCTTTCTGTCCTGTGTGAACTATCATGTGTTTGTTTAAATGTGACTTCTGTCCAAACCTTTGTCCACAAAGATCACAAACAAATGCTTTCTGTCCTGTGTGAACTATCATGTGTGTGTTTAAATGTGACTTCTGTCCAAACCTTTGTCCACAAAGATCACAAGCAAATGCTTTCTGTCCTGTGTGAACTATCATGTGTGTGTTTAAATTTGACTTCTGTCCAAACCTTTGTCCACAAAGATCACAAGCAAATGCTTTCTGTCCTGTGTGAACTATCATGTGTTTGTTTAAATCTGACTTCCGTCCAAACCTTTGTCCACAAAGATCACAAACAAATGCTTTCTGTCCTGTGTGAACTATCATGTGTTTGTTTAGATCACCCTTTCTGTTACATCTTTTTCCACAGTCTTTACAACTAAACGGTTTCTGTCCTGTGTGAACTATCATGTGTTTGTTTAAATCTGACTTCCGTCCAAACCTTTGTCCACAAAGATCACAAACAAATGCTTTCTGTCCTGTGTGAACTATCATGTGTCTGTTTAGATTACCCTTTCTGTTAAATCTTTTTCCACAGCCTTTACAACTAAATGAGGTCTGTCTTGACTGTCTTTTCTCGACTGAGCCTCCAGTTTTCTTCACTTCAACACATTCCTTGACAACCAAACAACTTGAAGACATCACTGACTGACTTGTCTTGTGAAATTGTTTCCCATGCTCAGTGAAGCTGCAAGATTTGTTGACAGTGTTTACGCCTGACTCAGGAGCTCTGCTCTTCTTCCAGTCTTTGTCACCGTCTTCAGGTTCTGACCCAGAGTCTGATAAGTCTTTTAGCTGAGAGTCAGAGTCATTCACATCATCACCTTCATCATCCTCACTGACTTCAGTCTCTGAAGAGCTGCAATCATCTCCATAAGTATTTAGATCTGGGTTCCTGGTAGTCTCTGCTCCTCCACAGTCCTCTCCACCAGTTGATGCTTTCATCTGGTCAGCTGAACTGCTGGTTGGAAGATCTTCCTCTTTTACTTGGTGCTGATGAAGCTGTAAAAATAGATGTTTCTCTTCATCTTCCTCACTCTTCAAAGGAACAGCAGTGAATGCAAACCCGGGGTCATCAGTCTCTGTTTTCACACAAAACTGCTCTCCCTCTTGACTGGTCCACAGTTCCTCATCTTCCTCCTTTATGTTGAGGGTCTCTGGATCCTGTTGATCCATCCCAAGCATCTGTACTTCAGGAGCTTCTTTAATCAGAACCATCTGCTGAACATCTGCAGGGAACACAGAAAACGTGAACATCAGGCACAAATATAACTTTAAATTCACACATACAGCGATGCTTTGTTTGAAAGTTTGTGAAACCTTTAAAACTTTATAAATTTCTGCATAAAAATGACCTAAAACATCATCATATTTTCATACAAGTCCTAAAAGTAGATAAAGAGAACCCAGTTAAACAAATGAGACAAAATTATACTTGGTCATTTATCGAGGAAAATGATCCAATATTACATGATTTTTCCTGAGATTTGTCAAGCTGTTTTATCAGTAATGCACAAAAATAAATTTAATATTGACAAGAGCATGTAGTGTTCACATGAACTAAGTTTGAATTTATATCCATCCATAGCCATTGTGAGACAAACTGCCTCAATTGTACTCGTCAATGTTTGAAAGTAAACTAACAACTTGTAATTGTTACCAATAAAAACAACTGATTTTGCTTATTTATAACAAATTATAGTGTAAACGTTTGGTGGTGAATGATTCATATTTAGAAATTTGTTTTATAATACAGTAATAAATATGGTTACAATGGTCACATAAAAATAAAATAAAAAACTTTACAGAATTGAGCAATGCTTTAAAAGGCCCATCTCAAATATATGTATTGTGTCCTCCGTAACGATCAATGAGCCACACTGTTTTAGCATCTGTTTTAACTGACTCTCAAAAACAAAAAACAGTCTCCGTTTATCATGGGGGTCATTTGAGGCTTCTTATTCCTGACTACCGGTAATTTGATAAAACTCTAAAGACGGTGTGTATTCTATATCTGATGTTTCCAGGGGCATATTCTCCTCAGATCTTGAATCTGAAAGAAACAAATCCGGTGATTGACAGCCTTCCTCATCTTGATTTTCCAGTGTCTGCATAACGTGGTCCATTTTTTATTAGATAAAATACATCTAACATACACGGGGCGGCCGTGGCGTAGTGGTAATGGCAGTCGTCCCCCGATCGGAAGGTTGGCGGTTCGAATCCCGGTTTCCCACACCATGTGTCGTTGTGTCCTTGGGCAAGACACTTAACCCCGAGTTGCTCCCGGTAGGACTGGAAAGCACCTTGCATGGTAGTCTGCCGCTACCGGTGTATGAATGTGTGTAGCATTCAATGTGTGTAGCGCTTTGAGATTTTCACTAATGAAAAGCGCGTTATAAATTGAATTCATTATTATTATTATTATTATTATTATTATTCTGTTCTGGCCACTGTACTGCTGAATCTGATGTGCTGACGATGGTTTGTGTTTCAGCATTTGTAGATGAAGACAACTGTAATAAATATTGCATTATTAATATACATACAACATTGCTAACTTAAAATTGTTAAGTAAAAATATAAATATTAATAAATTAAACACGAAGCTGAAGCTGGCTTTTGATTGAAGCTTCTGATTCAGGAAATGGCTAAAGGGTGATTCCATCTAATTTTTCACTACCGTGAGCATCTTTAATCTGTTCTAGTTTAAATATGACAGAACTTAGACACTTCAAACCTGGATTGGATTATTCTACACTAATAGCAGAATAATTAAAACATAGTGTGTGGTTTGTCAAACCTTTATCCGATTTGTGAAAATTCAATAAAAAGGTGATTTCAACACTTTTGAATGATTTCAGAAGAATTAAAAATCAAAATAGGTAAGTATGTGTTTGTGTGTAGGTTAGGGGTTGCCGCAATGAAACAAGTTTCAAATTAAAAACTAAAAATTCAAATTGGTAAACATTATTGAACAGCTTTTTTTATTTTAATTTGAGACTTGAACATCTCTATTTCTGAGATCAGTTGCATGAGAACCTCCTCTCACTGCAATAAAAGGCATATTGAATCATTTGAAATGTTTTCTTCTTTTTTTTAATACATGATCATTTTGGTCACTTAAACTACAACAGTGAAAAATTACCCTATTTTCCGGACTATAGGTCGCACCTTTTTGCCTAATTTGCATGCCCTGCGACCTATAGAGAGGTGAGACCTATTTATGGCTTTTCCCCATGTTTTTAGACCCATTTTTGGCTCAGATATGACCGTTTTTCATTTTGGCCAAAAATTCAAATTTTGGCCGCTAGGGGCGCAGGCACCAGAACCGTAGTGGCTGGCTTCAGAAAGGCTGGCATCCTCCCACCGTCAGCTGGAGCTGCTGAGGACTCAGACAGCGGTGAAGAGAAGGAGATGGAGGGACAGGGACCTTTGACGACGGGAAACCTTCCTCGTTCTCTGGCTGAACTTTTTGCAAGCAACACAGAGGATGAGGAATTCGAAGGTTTTGAATAAACAATTTGTTTGAATAAAAAACGTAAAATAAATATCTGTTTCTGTCATCTTTATGGGCGGCCGTGGTGTAGTGGTAATGGCAGTCGTCTCCCGATCGGAAAGTTGGCGGTTCGACTCCCGGGACCCGCACCATGTGTCGTTGTGTCCTTGGGCAAGACACTTAACCCTGAGTTGCTCCCGGTAGGACTGGAAAGCACCTTGCATGGTAGTCTGCCGCCACCGGTTTATGAATGTGTGTAGCATTCAATATATGTGTAGCACTTTGAGATTTTCAGTAATGAAAAGTGCGTTATAAATTGAATTAATTATTATTATTATGTGGCTGGATAGCTCAACTGATAAAGCGTCAGCCGTCAGTCCCAAAGGTCGTGAGATCGAGTCCCGCATGGTACAACATTTTGCAGCACGGTGGCACAACTGGTAGAGCTGCTGCCTCTCAGCGAGAAGGTTGCCGGTTCAAATCCCGGTCCGGGGCCTTTCTGGGTGGAGTTTGCATGTTCTCCCCGTGCATGCGTGGGTTTCCTCCGGGTACTCCGGTTTCCTCCCACAGACCAAAAAACATGCTTGTTAGGCTGATTGGTGACTCTAAATTGACCCTAGGTGTGAGTGAGAGAGTGGATGGTTGTTTGGTGTGAGTGAGACAGGTCCCTCTTGTAAATGAGTCCCCGTGACTCAACGAGGCTAGCCTGTATAAATAAAGGTTGAATGAATGAATGAATGAATTATTATTAGTAATTTTAAAGCCGCTTTATTTATGTTGTTGTAACGTCAAAGTGCATTTATTAACAAAAGTTAAACTGAGACACACTCAATAATAATAATGTCATATACAAATGACAAATGACAAATACAATAATGTCAGCTAACAAATATATATTTTTAGGTGTTTATCTTGCTAAAATTAAAATAGATGCAGGTCTGTTGGCTTGCTCACAGCTGGTCTGCTCTGTGGGTGCGCACACTGGTTTTGTTTACGTGGTAGCGAAACTATTTAAATTCAGCGGATTTGACATTATAATGATTTTATTAACAAACGTTAAACTGAGACACACTCTTGCAACAATGTCAGCTAACAAATATATTTGTTTAGGTGTTTCTGTTGTTAAATTTTAACAAAATGCAGGGTTTCTGCTCGCTGCGTGCACATGTATCATCAGACGTGGCGAAACAAATTTTTAAATCCAGCTCATTTCACAATTACGTTCATTTATTAAGGAAAAGTTCAGCTCAGACACATATTTGCTATAATTTTTAGCAAACAAATAATTGTTTTTAAGTGTTAATCTTCTTAAAGCCTTGCTGTGCGCTCCTATGGCAGACATTTGCAGCAGAGCTAAACACTCGGACCACATTTCCGGGTTGTCTCAGCGGTGACGCGTCACGTCAGCGGTGGGTGATGTGTTATGTCGGCGGTGACGTAGATGCGACTTATATAAAGGTGCGACCTGTTTATGGATTTTTCCAATTTATTGACAATTATTGGACAAAGCAACTTACCGGTATATAAAGGTGCGACCTATAGTCCAGAAAATACTGTAGTGGGAATCGCCCTTTAGCCATTTCCAAAATCACAAGCAAACTTAAGCTTTGTAAATGAAACGTTGGTTATGTATTGTAACCCCAGATTCTATGAATGTAGGCGTAGTCCTTTAAGCCACACCTTAATGGGTTATTCCCTGTGCTTTGCGCCAACACTGAAGACTTATAGTCCACGCCCACCTGCTGTGGTCCACGCCTTGGTCTACTATTTAAGCGGCAATTGACCGAGAAACTGCTCCCAAAAAGGCAAACATTTTCAGCCAAATGAGAGCCAGTGAGGCCCCGAGGCTTAAAGGGCTACGCCTACATTCATAGAATCTGGGGTTACAATCCACCTTATTCCTAGCCCCCATGATGCCTTGCGCGAATTATGTGTACGACTTCCGCCGAAAGTCAAAACCGGCACTTTTTTTACACGCTAGCATTGCGCTAACCGGTTTTCGTCAGAGGTTTTAGGTCATAAAATATGTGGGAACACAAACGATCACAACTCAAATGTGGAGATATTGTTTTACCGCTACCTACAGCTGTTGAGGGGTGGGAGGACGACTTGAAGAAGTGGCCGAAAATAACGTACACTAGCATGTTTAGCTACTAGCATACTTAGCAACTTTGTTGACAGTTGCTTCAGATGGCGAAGCGATGAGCAATCTGAAAAGCTCTGAAGCTTATCAGTATCTTCACATTAATAAGGTTGGTCCTGTTATGCTAAGAGAGCTGGGACACATTCTTATTTACCTTAAGGCAAACAGAGTCCGGTCTAAGCATTAAAAATCCACATCTCCAGGTCCAGCTGACAATGATGTGTCTTGGACTTTTGAGCTGCAAGATGTTTATCTGGACACCAACTGAGCACCTGGAGCTTGACATTTCTTTTGACAAAGACTTTACTGATTCACAAATGAAGCACCTTGAGAACTTTTAATAAAATACAGTAAATGAAAACAAATAATGAAATAGACAGGAAACGATCTTTAAAAACTTGATAATGAAAAAAGTGACATTTAGATAGAAACAGTAGTTTATTGCAAAGAAAATTAATCTCTGCCCAAAATACTTGGATCTCTAAAAATTACAATAAACGAAAACAAATAATGAAATAGACAGGAAACGATCTTTAAAAACCTGATAATGAAAAAAAGTGACATTTAGATAGAAACAGTAGTTTAATCCAAAATTAACTGATACACAAAAAACTAACCATGTAAGGTTAACAGTCCATAACAAATGAATCATTTTAGCAAATACTTTTCTAATGTAATATACAGTAGTTAAGATTGCATCCTTTAATGAGTCACTAAAGTAACCCGGTTCACTTTATGGATCTGGGTCAGTCTAATGAGTCACTACAATAACCTGGTTCACTTTATGGATCTGGGTCAGTCTAATGAGTCACTAAATAACCCGGTTCACTTTATGGATCTGGGTCAGTCTAATGAGTCACTAAAATAACCTGGTTCACTTTATGGATCTGGGTCAGTCTAATGAGTCACTAAAGTAACCCGGTTCACTTTATGGATCTGGGTCAGTCTAATGAGTCACTAAAGTAACCTGGTTCACTTTATGGATCTGGGTCAGTCTAATGAGTCACTAAAGTAACCCGGTTCACTTTATGGATCTGGGTCAGTCTAATGAGTCACTAAAGTAACCCGGTTCACTTTATGGATCTGGGTCAGTCTAATGAGTCACTAAAGTAACCCGGTTCACTTTATGGATCTGGGTCAGTCTAATGAGTCACTAAAGTAACCCGGTTCACTTTATGGATCTGGGTCAGTCTAATGAGTCACTAAAGTAACCCGGTTCACTTTATGGATCTGGGTCAGTCTAATGAGTCACTAAAGTAACCCGGTTCACTTTATGGATCTGGGTCAGTCTAATGAGTCACAAAAATAACTTGGTTCACTTTATGGATCTGGGTCAGTCTAATGAGTGAACAGATTAAGAAGTATTAATGTTTTTCTGACTAAATGTTTATCAATTTTTAAGAGTTAATGCTTAATGCAACACTAAACATTTTAGTTTAGTGTCAAGGATGTTTCATTAAAGCCTTGAAGAGGGGGGTTTTGTGTGGCTTTGCTTCGAAGGTCCAGAGTTTTCTTTGAAAGATAAGGGCCCAATCCTTCTAAAAAAACTGGTCTTTGATGGAATGAATGCATATCACCCATCTCACTTCAAGCCTTGCAGTTCTTCTGAAAGGGAGTTAGGCAAATAAATATTCCATGTATCTCACAGCCAAGTTTGTAAAGATATTGATGAGCACAGCTCAGCAATTAGGGGCAAACTGACCTTGTAGCTGATAGATGAAACAGAAAGCTTTTGGCAGTGCCTGGTACTGTCTTGAAAAACAAAGTTTGATTGAAACATGTTTGATGGGAGTGAGTGAAGTCGTGTACTCCACAAAGGTATAAATTAAGAAGCGCTCGGATAAACAATTCGAGAGTCTGCTGCGAGTCCTGATCAAGACGTCGAGCTGCATGATGTATATTCCAAGCCAAACTGTGACGACTCTCCCAGTTTTGTGTCAAGGTGAGGAATAATGAGTTACATCAATGCCTTGTGTGTATACGGTTAGTACTGTAGCGAGATTTATAGGGGTGTAACGGTACGCTAAAATCACATTTCGGTTCGGTTCAACTACAAGGAGAGCTCGGTTCGGTTTATTTTCGGTACAAATTTTTTTTTTTTTTTTTTTACAAAATAAAGACTTACAAAATGTTTATTTTGAAAATATGCCAAAAATATGTTTGTATTGTATTGTAGTAATAAATAAAAGTGACCCATTTTGATGATATTTTAAATAAACAGCACTCTACAATAAATAAACTATATGAACAATAATAAAAATCTTAATAAATGCAATAACAGTCAGAACCAGAACAATAAGCAGCAACAGACTGTTTACAATCTAACTAATCAAGTTTTTGTTCAGTAGCAGCAGTGTGGCTGTATTTGTCCTCATTACTGTACTCACAACTTCTTCTTGGTGGGACAGGTGGGACTGTGGGAACAGTTCAGAGTTCAGTTCAGTCATCACTTAGCTGCAGGTGGATTTACCTCTGTCACAGACTGGAAATAAAAAACAAAAGAGATTTAAAAAAAAAACAAGTTAATAAGATTATGATTTAAAAAAAAGATTATTTAGATAATAAAACAATACCTCTTGAACAATTGAATCTCTCACTCTTCATCATCATGGCAGGCAGGGCTTTAATCTGGTCCAGGGCTTGTTGTTGACAACATCAGTTAGTTTTTTCATAAAGAGCTGAACTTTTTGAAGTGTTGACGTGATGAATGTCTCATAGTGACGCTCAGTAACTTTAAAGCCTGCGCATATAACAACGTTCAGACAGATTCAGAGATTTAAAAACTCATACAGCTTGTGTTATTGCTCTGGACCGCTCTGATTACCTGATGAAGTAGTAGTTTTAATACAGCTGCTGTTCACGTTCGGATGAAGTAGTTTTAATACAGCTCTTCGTTCACGTTCGGATGACATAGTTTCCAGCGCGTTCACGTGACGTGTTGCTGCTGCGTCACGCACTCAGCTGCTGCGAGTCTTCATGAAACAAAGTCCACTCAAGCTGCGTGTGCGCTCGTCTTTTAACAAGAAAGTTATAACGTTCAAAAACAGGAGACCGCACGAGATGCTAACGGCTAAATGCTGCGCGTGCCACGCGAAAATAGCTCCGTGCTGAAACGCGCCCAGGAAATTTTGTTCCGCGGTGCATATATTCCCCTGTTAAGAACGTTTAATGAGTGAAAAAATAACCGAAACGGTATGCAGGTGGACCGAACCGAACGTGGTGTACCGAAACGGTTCGGTACACCCATTACAACCGTTACATGCCTAGAGATTTAAATAGACACGTTTATCTTAGCAGGAAAACTGTTTGACTTGTATATCTGAAGAGATGTACAACTGTTTGTGTGTTTGAACATGTATGTTTTTTACTTTTTTCTGTCACAAGACTTCTTTAATAAATATCCATTATTTTTAATTAAGTCTGTTTGTTTTCTTCCAAACCAGTGAGTGTACCCACCTTTCACAGATCTAAAAAGATGATAAAACATTAACCATTTGGGGTTGATCTGAAATTTCATAGAACATTAATGGCGACGAGCGAGGATGGGATGTCTTGTCTTTATTTGTAAAGCACATTCCAAGGTGCTTAAAAAGATAAGATGAAAGGATGCACACTGGCTGTTTGGAAAATAAAGAGGAAAAGTGTGAACCTGTGTTCTTGTAAGCGGGTGTTATTCCCGTGGTTTGTGAAGCAGGGGGGTGATTCCCTTGTTGTTTTGGAAGCGGATGAGAGATTCCCGCTTTTGAGAGCTGATAAGTTTGGATCAGCGGTTTTGGGGACGCCTTAAGCTGCTGACCGATTCTTTGAGCTGAAGTGCAACAAAAGTATTTTTACCAGGGTGCAAACCCTTGTGAGTTTGTTGTTTTCTGAAAAGTAACAAAAGTATTTTTACCAGGGTGCAAACCCTTATGAGTTTTGTCTGAGGGAGTTTTGAAATAGTTCATTAAGCTCTGAAAAAGTTAGGTGATTTATTTTGATAGCTTTATCAGTTGAAGTGAAGTAAAAAAAAAGAAGAAGAGGAGCAGCGCTTCGATCTGCAGCCGCCTGTGGGAGGTTCTCGCTTTAGAAGATTAAGTTAAAGAGAAAGAAAAAGAGTGTGTGCGAGTTTTTTTTGTCAATGAGGTTAAAGCTGTCAGCAAAGACAGAAATATTTGGGCAGACAAGAATGATAAGTGTGTGTCTCATTTGTTTGTGAACTGAAAAAAGCAAGTTTAAAGGGGAGTAGTGGAGGCTGATTGATGGCAGCCTGAGAAAAAATGTGTGTGTTTGGTTGCTGAATTTTTCAGCTGGAGTGTTAAAAAGACAGCAGAGGAGAGCATGAGGAGGTGTGTGCAACCTGAGAGGAGCGGAGCTGCTCAGGCTGTGTCAGACCGAGACTCCTTCAAGGAGAATGAGGTCATTAGGGTCAGAACAGTGAAGCAGAGAAAGAGAGGAAAAAAGATCAGGTGAAGAAACGGAGGTCAGGAGACGGTCCTTGTTTGATGTTGTTGTTTTTTTTTTATTATACAGCAGTGTTCGTGCATGTGTGTTACGGGGTGCCAGTGGGCGCACCGCACCGCGAGAGGGGGCGTGACATGGGCGCGCAGGTTCGTGTGTGAAAGTGAGAGTTATGCATGGAATGTTGAGCTGAAAAGGTGGAGAATGAGGAGCAGAGGAGGCTGGAGGAAGAATTAACAGGGAGTTCAGAAGGAGCTGAGAGAAAGTAGCTCTAAGAAAAGGAAAAGTATTGGTTTTCATGCTTATTTTTGATTTAAAAAAAGAAGAGGGGTTTTAAGTTTTTTTTCTCTCTCCTTCAAGTTTAAAGAATGAACCTTTTGTCTTAAAAGATTACTAATCCCTGTCTTTCTATGTCACCCAAGCTTTTGATTTTTTCCACAGCTTGGTGTCTTGTCGTCTGTCTGTTGGGACAACAGAGGTGGGCCCTGAGGTAGGGCTGGGCCATATCATATCGTTTACGATAATACCAGTAAAAATAGCTTGCCCAGGCAAAAAAAAGATATCATGATATGCTAATTTCATGACGTGATACGTAAGGACGCCCCGCCCCCCAACCGAGCGCTTCAATCTGAACTGCGCACCTCTCTTCCACTAGTCTGTACTGGTGCTAAAATGATAAAAACAAACCGCGCGTCATGTCAGCTCTGTCCCCTGGCTGCTCTGAACAGCAGGTAGAGGATCAAATGCCCCCACCCGCTCCCCCACCCCACTGAGCAGCCGCGCTGCGGGCTGGTCTCCCTCGCTCTGAAAACTGTCTCTACAAACACGCGCAGCTCTCCACGGACCAAGACAAAACCACAGTGAAGTTATTTTCAAGTTGGAAGTTGGATATTCGAGCTCCGTGTCTTCATCGGTGCGTTGCTCTCGTCAGTCCACTTCATGGAGTCTGATTTCGGGCAGCCGCGCTGAGTCTGCCCCTATTCAGAGACGTCATGGTTCACTTAGGGACCGTCAACAAATTTTCGACCGTGTCACTCTTTAGAAACAAAGAATAATATATTTTACATGGAGAGTGATTTAGGAAACTACACCTGAACTTTAGTTTTTGTGGTGGTTTTTGTTTATCAATCAATCAATCAATCAATCTTTATTTATAGAGCCCTTTTCAGCAGCCAGAAGGTGCACAAAGTGCTGAACAATACAGAAATAAAACAAACAATAAAAAATAACAATAAAAAACAGCCAGTTAAAAATTAAAAACAATTTAGACCTAACAAGAATGTCAAAGAACTACTAGGTATTAAAAGCCTAAAGATAGTCCATTATATTTTGTGCAGACTTTTTCAATCTAAATAACAGATCTTTTTTATTTTTTATTTTTATACTGACTGAATACTTTACTAAATAAAGTAATTTCAGTCAAATTAACCCTTGTTGTTTAAAAAAATATTATAATACTGCAAAGTAACATGTTAAATTAATTTTGTCAAATAAATAAATTTGATTTCTTTTTTTTTGGGTTATATCAAGAAATTTATCGTTATCGTGATATCGCTCTGAAATATCACGATATAATTTTTGAGCCATATCGCCCACCCCTACCCTGAGGATGACCAACTCCTGAGAGAGGCGCCTGAAGGGTGGTGGCTTGTCGTCTGCTGGGTCGCTTCATCGCTGCTACAGAGCTGCTGCCTGTCCAGCGCACCCGAGGATGGGTGTTCATGCTCATCTGTGATGTGGTGCTGATGACCACACCTCTGAAAAACGAGACGTGTCCTGATGAGGACAGTTGGGGCTCTTTGCCACGAGATGAACAGACAGGACGGCTTCAAATGTCCTGTAGGTCGGTCCTGCTGGTAACAAGTGTGGGCAGGGCGTGGGCAGAGCAGTGGTGTCCGGCGCGTGTAACGTTCCAGTGTAACGACGACCTTTAAGGTGTGCGAGTTGTTCCAGAGGGTGGAGCCACAAAAATAAGTGACTAGTTTGGGAACATTTTTCAAATTCAAGATCTTTTTATTGAATTTTTTCATTTTTTTTTTCAAACAACAATAACAAAACAAACAAACAAAAAAACAACAGTCAATTAGAGTTGTAACATGTGCATTATAGTCCACACTAAAGGAAAAGAAAGAGGAAAAAAAAAATAATAATAATAATAATAATAACATAGAAAATAATCCCTACCCAATCACTGCCAAAAGAAAAGGGAAAAAAATAAATAGAAGGTAAAATAGCCAAGAGACTGCATTAACCTGAGTGAATTGTGTTGTCAGAGAGACTGGAACAAATTCAGGAAAGGTCCCCAAACATTCTCAAATTTACCCTCTTTCTGTTGGAGTGTGAATCTGATTTTCTCCAGCTTTAAACAGGACATGATGTCAGCCAACCACTGAGCGTGAGTGGGTGGAGACGGTTCTTTCCACCTAAGCAAAATAGCTCGTCTGGCCAGGAGAGAGGTGAACGATATTACATGTTGTTGGTTTTTATTTAGGTTTGTCATGCCCTCTACAAGACCAAACAGAGCAATCAGTGGGTCAGGGTTCAGACGTGTATCTAGTACATGTGATAATGTCTGAAAGATTTCCCGCCAATATTTGTTCATAGATGGGCAAAACCAAAACATATGGGAGAGAGAGGCTTCAGCATGTTTGCATCTCACACAGTATGGGCTGACATCAGGATACATAGAGGACAATTTCAGTTTAGAGATGTGAGCTCTGTGCACCACTTTAAATTGTATTAGACAATGTCTAGCACAGAAAGAACTGGAGCTCACCAGTTTGAGTATGGAGGTCCAAGAGTCCTCTGAAATAGAGGAGCCGAGATCCTCTTCCCAAGCAGCTTTGATTTTATCTGAGGAAGCACGCTTCAAATCCAATAGTTTACTGTAAATGAATGAAATGGACTGTTTTTTATTTGGGTCTAGAGAAAGAATAGTGTCAACAATACTGCTATCAGTTGAAATGGAGAGGTTGGACAAATGAAGAGTAATAAAGTGCCGTATTTGGAGATACCTAAAAAAATTGGACTGGGGAAGACTAAATTTTTCACATAGTTGTTGAAATGAAGCTAAAGTGTTATTAAGAAACAAGTCATTGAAGCGTACTGTTGGGTTTATTGTAAATACATATTATCACATTTATATTGTTTAAACTAATCCCTCTTAAAAGTAGACAACATGTGTTCTTATTTTCACTAATGCCTGTGATTAGTTTGTGTGCAGGAATCCTGTTCGACCGGCAACATACCCTGGAGCAAACTGGCTGTGGAAATAGTGCAGTTGTTTTCCACTACATCTGGAAGAATGTTGTTCAACATGTTGACGTGTACCTATATGTTGACATATAGCTATGTGTTGACGTGTACCTATTTGTGAATCAGTCTCAACCGGTTTTTCCCCCCTCCTTTAGCGGTGAGACAAATGTAACCAGGGCATTCCTAAACTCAATAAAAGGCAAAGGAGAGCAGAAAATAAACAGAGTGGGTTAGCCGCTCTCCTTGCAAGAAAAAGGTACTCATCTCTTGTGTCTTCTCTGTTTTACAGTGTGGTGTTTTAATAATGTTTGGGGTTTAAACCTGACATTAAATTGGTCCTTCGAGCCGGATTCCAAGATACCTGACGATCCCAGTGGGTGAGTAGGTTACAGGCAAAATCTGTGGCCACAGTATTGATACCCTTTCCGGGACTGGAGTCCTCCTCACTGACTGGGGTCCGACGGTTGACGGAGTCCAGGAGAGACGTGACACAGAGTGGAGTGAGTATCGTTTTATTTTAAAATGAGTGAAGTGTGAAAGCTGAGTAAAACAAACCCTGATCAGGTAAAAAAGAAGTAGTTAAATTCCGTAGGAGGGCAGACTCCGTTGACTTAGATAAACAACTAAAAACAGTCAATTAAATTCTGTGTAGGGCGACGGAGCCCTCTACTTTAAGATAAATAGGAATAAAACAAACCCTGACAATTCTAGACTCTATCAGGTAAAAAGAAGTAGTTAAACTCCGCAGGAGGGCAGACTCCTTTGATTTAGATGAACAACTAAAAAAACAGTCAATTAAACTCTGTGTAGGGCGGCGGAGCCCTCTACTTTAAGATAAATAGGAATAAAAAGAAGCGCTAAAAATGTATGCATGTGTTTGTGAGTGTGAAAAGGAAATAAAAGTACCGCTTGGTTCTTTTGTTTCATACCAAAATAACAGGAAACAAACAGTGAAACCTTTTGGTGTCAGAGGCTAAGAAGAATCCACTCATTTGAGTTGAAGTGATTCTTGCCATAAGGATCTTTTATCACTGTCCTGTTACTTAACAAATCCAGTATTAGTCACCCTATGTGAAACCCCCTACTGGATCCAAATCTAGTTCAAAATGGGTAAGGAACAGAGTAAAAATGCTCAAAAATGCATAGACAGTTTAACATGTAAAGACTGGAAGATAATAATAAAAATAAATAAATAAATAAATAAATAAATAAAACAGACCCTGCAAGCATACAACACCTACCCCTATGGATAAAAGAACACGACTTTGATGGTAGATTAACTATAAGAGATAAGAGATAAGAGAGATAAGAGATTTAATATAGTATAATATATAATTATATAATATAATATAATATAGATGAGAGATAAAAAAATAAAAATAAAAACCTAAGAGAACTTCAAACTAAAATAAAGACAAAGACCAAAGATAAACCTAACAAAATGAATAATGAAGGCTACCCCCATACAGAATTATGGATGCAAGTTGCAGAAAAAGGAAAAAAAAAGAGAGAAGAAGGTATGAGGAAGAGGAAGGAAAAAGGAAGTGAGCAGCAAAGAGAGGAGAGACAGACAGAACACGAGGAAACGAGGAAGAAAGCTGAAGAGAAAAGAGAGAGAGAGAGAGAGAGAGAGAGAGAGAGAGAGTACAAATTTTAGTTATCTATACTTTAGTAAAGTAATTATTTTTCAGCCTACTTTATATTTCTACTTCTTACATTTTCACGCAATTATTGGTACTTTCTACTCCTTACTTTTAAAAATAGCCTCGTTACTTTTCTTTCATTTTGCCGTATTGAGGTAACCTGAAAGTTTCGTTACATTTTAAGCAGGAATAATAGTGTTTGAAGCTGTCGGATCAACGTTCTGACTCGGTCCATTAGCTCTGACGTGTTGCTAAATACGGGAAAAGTCCGTGTGGGCGACATTTATTGAGCTATTTTTACTGGGCGCAGCTTGGTATAACTGTTCGGATGTGAAACGATACGTTTACGAAGCTGCTCGGATCAACGTTCTGACTCGGTCCATTAGCTCTGACGTGTTGCTAAATACGGGAAAAGTCCGTGTGGGCGACATTTATTGAGCTATTTTTACTGGGCGCAGCTTGGTATAACTGTTCGGATGTGAAACGATACGTTTACAGAATTTTGGGGTGCATTTAAGCGTCTTATGAGTTGAAAAATAATCTACATTTGTGATAAGGTGACACTACGTTCATGGCGTCTGTTTATGTGCTGTGATCGATTCAAAGCGATCACGTGACACGCGGTGCTGGTCGTCAAATTTCAGTTTTGTTAGCACAATACTGACAAATTGTCCAACTTGTTCGTTCTATGCATGAAATATCGTCAGAAACTGTTTAACCGCGGTGTTTTGAGATATTTAAAGGGGTTTTAGAGCGTTTAGACTTCGGGAGAACACAAACGTCCGACTGCACGCACGTCCCTAAATGCAACACAAACGACACATCGACGTAGTGACGTCAAGGAAAAAGTCCGGTGCATTTAATATCTAAAAGTTCGCAGAACCTTTTCTAAACATTTTAAACACATCGATTATTTTCTTAACAGAACGTTTGTTTAAGCGATTGTCACATCCAGGCTAAAACTCATCCCAAAAGTTGATTTTTCACCGTCTTCGTTTTCAAGCTGACGGAATTAGCGGTAGTCAACGCGGCCTTAAGAGTCAACAGCGCCTCTATGGCGGCCAGGAAGAGTAATTACAGTCACATTGTGACTCCATGAAACATATGGTTATGCTCAATAATACCCCTATATGGTTATTTTAATATATTTAAATTTGCATTTAAATGTGTCTATTTTCAATGGGCATATATGCAGTTAAGACAGGTAGCTTAGTGCACCCCTAGTTTTTCAACATTAACAATATAATAGTCTAAAAAATGGGGGAGGTGAGGTTTTATACAATAGTATGTGTGGTGCGGCGTAAGCATTTGTCTTTGTTGTTGCTTTTTCTTACGCTACTTTTACTTTTATACTTTTAAGTAGTTTTGAAACCAGTACTTTTTATTTTACTCGAGTAAAAATCTAGAGTTGATACTTCTACTTCTACAGAAGTATTTTTAAATCCCAGTATCTATACTTCTACTTGAGTACAGTAATGAATGTGAATACTTTTGACACCACTTATTATAACTACCTGTTAAGGGAAGCGGTTAATGGTGAAATCAGTGTGAATGATGATAATTATAGACATGAAGAACAAAGAACTAAACTGAGAGAGTAACTACAGTATATATATGTAAATATATACATGGACAGATAAATATGGATATATTTCCTTTGGCTGAGAGAGGAAATGTATATTTGTAATAATGTAGCTTTACTCCACTAACAGTGAGACAAAGGTATCATCAGCAGGTGTCGGCTGTTCTGGCTTGGCAGTTTTATTTGTGAATTTATTTATTTGACTTGAACGTGTAATTAAGCTTGTGCTTCTATCAATTTTGAACCGTTCTTTAAATGAAGCTAGAGCGCTTTCTCAAGATTCTGTTCGAAAACAAAATCTT
>JBBPBX010032165.1:23701-34062 GCA_038048925.1 Garcialebias charrua | reverse complement strand
ACATACATACATACATACATACATACATACATACATACATACATACATACATACATACATACATACATACATACATACATACATACATACATACATACATACATACATACATACATACATACATACATACATACATACATACATACATACATACACACATACATACATACATACATACATACATACATACATACATACATACATACATACATACATACATACATACATACATACATACATACATACATACATACATACATACATACATACATACATACATACATACATACATACATACATACATACATACATACATACATACATACATACATACATACATACATACATACATACATACATACATACATACATACATACATACATACATACATACATACATACATACATACATACATACATACATACATACATACATACATACATACATACATACATACATACATACATGCATCATACATACATACATACATACATACATGCATGCATGCATGCATGCATACATACATACATACATACATACATACATACATACATACATACATACATACATACATACATACATACATACATACATACATACATGTAGTCCTCGGGTTACGACGGTGTTACGATGTTTCGTGGTTACGACGCATCTCCCATTAAAACAAACATATATATACTGTATATTGAAAAGTTTGTTTTGAAAAGCCGAATTCCGGTTTTACTTCCGGTTTGACGGCAGAAACAGCGGAGGAGCAACGAGCTAACATGCTAACAGGCCTTACTGTAAACGCTCTGGACCACGCGAAGCAGTGGAAAAGTACAGGCAGCCTCAGATCTTGGAGGAGCAACGAGCTAACATACTAACAGGGAGGTGGCCGTGGCGTAGTGGTAATGGCAGTCGTCCCCCGATCCGAAGGTTGGAGGTTCGAATCCCGAGTTCCCACACCATGTGTCGTTGTGTCCCTGGGCAAGACACTTAACGCCGAGTTGCTACCAGAAGGACTGGCTGGCGCCTTGCATGGCAGTCTATCGCTACTGGTGTATGAATGTGTGTATGAATGGGTGGATGGCTGGTGCTGTAAAGCGCTTTGGGGCTCCTCATAGGGGGCTGGAAGGTGCTATACAAGTAAGCTCCATTTACCATTTATCTATAACAGACCTTACTGTAAATGCTCTGGACTGAGCGAAGCAGTGGAAAAGTAAAGGCAGCCTCAGATCTTGGAGGAGCAACGAGCTAACATGCTAACAGACGGAGGAAGGACTAGCTCCCAGTAGGAAATTAGCTCTTTTTTCCCTTCATTATGGCTGCAAATGTATGTGTTTTTTGATAATTGTGTAGGGTACTGTGTTAGGATAGGCTAAGTGCTTGGTAAAATACTGTACAGTATTGTACGTATAAGGTAGAGTTTGCACGTGTGTTCCGACTTACGTCGAAATTCGGTTTACGACGGCGCGTAGGAACGAAATTCCATTGTAAGTCAGGGACTACCTGTACATACATACATCCATTCTCTTTATCCACATCTCCCTTTCTGGGTTGGAGTCCCTGATGCCCACATCCAGCCATTACTGTGTGAGAGGCGGGGGGCACCCTGGTCTCCAGTCCATCACAGGGACACAGAGAGACAAATAAGACAAACAACCATTCATTCTCTCATACATTTAGGGACAATTTAGAGTTACCCATCAGCCTAACATGCATGTTTTTGGTTTGTTTGGGGAAACCGGTGTATCTAGAGAAACTCCATGCATGTACAGAGAGAACATACAATCTCCACACAGAAAGGATCCCACCTGGGATTTGGACTGGGGTGACCAGCTCGCTGAGAGGTGGAAGCTCTACCAACTGCACCACCATGCTGTCCTGTATGACCTTCATGTCCATGATCATTTCTGCACTCCCTGATCTGTTTTCTTGCTTCTTGTCAATGATGATTCTGAACATTTGAGGGTTCTTCAGTTTGTTACGTTCATTATGTCAGGCTGAGCTGTACTCACTCCAGTTGTCCTGCAGAGTTCTGCGCCCTGGACACGTCCAACGTGAGTTGTACCTACCGATCATGTGCTTCCGCCGTTGTTTTTGTCTGGGAAATGAGCCGTGCAGTGAATCAAGCAGGATGGCTGCTGGTAGGTTTTAAATCATTGAAAGCCCTTTACCTAATGCCTGTTTGCCATTTCTGACTGATATGCCTCTCAACTTTTAGATGGCTTCGTTTGTGAAAAAACCTTCAGCTGACTGTTTATTCTAAAAGTGGCAATTGGTGAGTTTGTTTCGGAGCTAGCATGCTAATGCTAGTCTTTATCTAATGCTTATATTATTATATTACCATTCCTGACTGATATGCCTCTCAACTTTTAGATGGCTCTGTTTGTGAAAAAACCTTCAGCTGACTGCAAGTGGGAACTGGTGAGTTTTTTTCTTTGTTTGTTTGTGGAGTTAGCATGCTAGCGCTAGCCTCCAGGTTATTGTATTGGACTCTGATGGCTACATTTATTTCAATTTGCTTGTAAAAATGATCAAACATTAATAATTTTATATACTAAATGTCACTGGTTGTGTTTTACTATTTCTTAACACTGTATTGATCTGGAGAATGAAAACAAAGCCTCTTGCACTAGCTCTTATTAACATTGAAACATTTAAGGTACATTTATATGGTGAAACGCTATATGTGCTAAGGTGCATTAGGACCTTTAAAATTAGGAATATTTAAGAGAACCGGTCCTAAAAAAAAGAGCTTGATTCTATTTATATTATTACTATAATAATGATAACAGAATATGATAGAAGAAGTGGTCCAAAAATTTAAAAGTGGAAGCAGAACACTCCCATTCTCTCTTCACACCGATGCCTCAAACAAGGTGAAGATGAACCATGTTTTATTAATGATAGTTTTATACAAATGGAAACACCTGATATATACAAATAAATACATGATCACACTTACTTTACAGTATACAGGTTGTCCCCGACTTACGACGTCATCGACATACGAGGTTCCGGACTTACGAACGACACGTGTTTCGGGTTCCGACATACGAATTTTCGTCTTACGAGCGACTCATAGGAACGGAACTCGCTCTTAAGTCGGGGACAACCTGTACAAACATATAGCCATTTCCCTATCCTCTTGACTACCAGGAAAAATAAATATTGTCCATGCCCAATATTTTATTATTCATATGGAAGAGAAAGGAGCCAAAACCCACCCTTTCCTATTTAGCATCATTGAAAAGCCCTAAATGTCCTCTGTAGAGAGCAAAATGAGTTAATTCTGTAATATGCTGTGGGTGGGAGATATTCAGGTTTACAAATGTCCTCCAAGGAGGACAAATTTAAACTGCTGTTAGTCAGGAGGATAATATTAGCTTGTGACAGTAATTATGTGCAATATATATGTATATATATTTAGCTTTTATTACAATTTTGAAATACTTATTCATTTAAATACATCCTGTTGCACCATTGAAATTCTACCATGTTGTTGTTTACAGCTAACCCCCTACCTACGAATCCATCGACCTACGGCAACCCGGACCTACGAACGTATCATATTTAATAAAAATATGAAATTATAAAAAAAATATATATTTTTTTTTGTTGTTTTTTGTGTTTAAATGTTCTTAATTTCATGTGTACAGCACTTTGTTGCAGCTGTGGTTGTTTTAAAGGCTTTATAAATAATAATTATGATAAAAATGATCATTTCTGATCATTTTTGTCATAATTGCGCAATATTTGTTCAACTTCCGGTCATAACAGGAAATGCTACAAGAAGGTCTCCAGTTTACACGGTCACAAGTTAAAGCAGAACACCGGACCGTCTGCGGCAGCCATTTTCGGCAGCCGGCTTTGCCTCATATGGATTAATTACTAGCTGGAAACGAGCTCTGTGGACGTCTCAGCCTGGAGCAGCAGCCGAGGATCGATCACCGATCCATCGCGCCGGACTGCCGCGCGAACACCAGCTCATGGCTTGGCTAACAGGCAGCTAGCAGAAGCTAACACAGGCCTCAGCAGCTGCCATGGTTCGCCGCGCTGCTCGGCCGACAACATCAACGCATGGCAACCTAAGATGTCGGCTTTGACCATCTCAAAGTAAGAAATTATATTTTTATTTATTCTGTACTGTTTTAATTAATTATTTTATTCTGTAATAATTTTACAGTACAGTATTGAATGTGCTGTGCTGAATAGCAATGTTTAACATTGCTGTACAGGTACTGTGTGTGTTTATAAGAGCTAAGATAAGAGAGATAAGAGATAAGAGATTTTTTATTAACATTGCACCAGTAAACCAATACAACGTGATCATGTAAACACAGTCATCCAAGGTCAGAGTATGTTAAGGTGCAGCAATTCAAAACACGCATGTTCAAAACACGCATGTTCGTCAGCGCGGCCATCTCTCATCCATCATGGATGAAGAGCAAAACAGATATGGAAAAAGGAAAAGCACAGTAGGTATCATTTGTGATATTCAAAAAAAGAATTTATCAAAGATTGCCTGAGGACACTCCATGATAAAGTCTCAAAAACTCTATCAGCGAAAGCACAGTCACACGAGACATTGTTGCAGTTTTGACGACAGGCAAGGAGATATTTAGTCTGTGAGTAACTTCAAAGAACACAGTTCAGCAGTTTGTTCAGCTGGGCGTCATCCGAGCCACACACAGAGATCTCTGGGGGGTGCGGGTGAGGGAGGTCAGCAAGGGCACTTCAACTCTACGCTCCAGGAGAAAGTTTCCAAACAGGCCTCTTTTCAAGGACGTGTGCAGAAACCAGATTAGATAGTCTTTTTGTTTATTCCAATTCAGACCACAGTGTTCTTTTTCACTGCAGCCTCCAAGTCCAGACGCTGTTTCAGAGCCAAAATTCCAAATCATATGAGGTTCCGGTCTATGAACCCCCATCCATGCCCAGTTGGGACCCAGGCGGCTGTAAACGAGTTCCAAAACGCCCAGCAGGTCCCCGGTAGTCCACCGACGCACCCAACGTGCGATTGAGCTCATACAACAGCTGGGATGAGTTGCTCACGGCCCGGATCAGAGAATCATGCTGATCAGGGAGTTTCGCCAGCGCGCTGATAGCCGCCGAAGCCCTCCTCAGCTTCAGGTAGCAGACAGTCCCTCCGATGCCAAAAAAGAGAGCAGCTGCTACTAAAAGTCCAATAATCCACAAATCTTCCACGTCTTCGACACTCAAGACGGTTAAACACATAGGCTGCCACTGTCCCCACGAATCCATCATGTATCCAGCCGCGTGTGTGTCAGAGGGGCAGACCGCTTCTCCTGGCACGGTCCGCTTCGTGGAAAAAATCTTATCTATTGAAGAAACAGCCCAATTTACTAATTCCATCGCAAATTGGTTCGAGTGAGCGCTGAAGTGTCAGACGAGACAAAAAGCAAGCAGGGAGGAGGAAAAAAACTTAGGGAAGGAAGGAGCAGAAAGATATGCGACTTGCCTTGTCGAGAGCGGAAGTAAGATGGATGAATGTGTGGTGTAATGTGTTAGATAAGTGTTTGTAAATAAAGTTCTGTGCATGTTTATGGCCCAGTATGTCAGCTTGTTCAGTCTCATGCCAATAAATTTGTGTGCGGCGCTCCGTTAGCGTTATTTCCGCGACGTACGAACGAAATCAGGACCTACAAACAAGACGTTATTTTCGCCCCCTAGCTACGGCAGAATCGAGCTGCGAACGGTCCTTAGGTCCGGAACTCGTACTTAACTCGGGGGTTTGCTGTACTATGTCTTTAGGACCTTGTATATATTATAATTACTTTTTCATTTGTAGGCACTTTATTTTGTACGTTTTATTGCATGCTTTAGTATTTTTTTTGTTTGTTCTTTGTGGTTTTAGTGAGTCAAATTGGTTCTTCTCATCCTGAGCATTTAATTGTACTGTTGACCTTGTGTTTATCTGCATTTGATAAATAAACACGATTGGAACATGGAACATTTTTCTTTTTTTTTTCTTTTTTGAGAAATAGTCCCCCCTTGGTGGACATTTCATAGGCCGCCACTGCCATCTGCCCACATATGAGTAATATTAATTAAAAATCATAAAAAGAAACAATAAAATGTGCAAATATTACCATAAATATCAACCGTGCACCCCACCAAAAAAAATAAAAGAAATTACAAAAACGTCCGCTCTCACCGCTTGTAATTCTCTCCTAATAAAATGTAAATCATCCATCAGAGCTGCCATCATTTCCATCCTAATTATCGTCATGACTTCCGACTCAATTAAAGCCAGAATATGGTGGCCACTAAATACATCTTCTTGTAGTACCATGTACTGTATAAAATAATGGTATTTGTATCATTATATATGTTGTTTGTTGTTGTGGTTTCTCGGTTTTGTCTTTTTTTCTCTCCGCAGGTCTAGAGGCAGACTTCAGTGATGTTGATGTGTGTTCTCTTTATACCTCTCTNATAAAATACTGGGCAAGTATTACAGAGTAACAATCAGATAATTGTGTGGTAAATACCAGGAAGATACTAGTTACATACCCAGTAACTACCAAATAGATACCCAGAAAGTACCAGGTATGTACCATCTGTGTACCTTGTTAGAATGTATGGTTGGTTAGGTATGTACGGTAGTCTATATACAATGTAAACTGTATATGGTAAATACTAGGTACATACCCTGAATGTACCTGATAAATACCAGGTAAGAACTCTGTAGGTCTTAGTAAATACAGTACCCAGGTTTATATCAGAAATATACCTGGAAAGTACCTGGTATGGATCTGGTAAATACAAGGCAAGTACCAGGTAAGTAAGTAACTCCAAAATACCAGTTAAGTACCTGGTAAATACCAAGGACGTGCCTGTTATGTAACCATAAAATACTGGGTAAGTATTGCAGAGTAACAATCAGGTAAATACTGTATGTGGTAAATACAAGGCAAGTACCAGGTAAGTAAGTAACTCCAAAATACCAGTTAAGTACCTGGTAAATACCAAGGACGTGCCTGTTATGTAACCATAAAATACTGGGTAAGTATTGCAGAGTAACAATCAGGTAAATACTGTATGTGGCAAATACCAGGCAGATACTAGTTACATACCCAGTAACTACCAAGTAGATACCCAAAAAGTACCAGGTATGTAGTCTGTATATACCTGGTACAGTATATGTGAGGTACATACCCAGTATGGACCTGATAAATACCAGGTAAGAACTCAGTAGGTACTTGGTAAATACCCAAGTTTATACCACAAATATACTACCTGGAAAGTACCTGATGTGGATCTGGTAAAAACTAGGCAAGTACCATGCAAATACCCCCAAAATACCAGGTAAGCACCCAGTATGGACCTGGGGCCTCATGTATCAACCGTGCGTGCGCACAAAAACATTGCGCACGTCACTTTCCACGCAAAACCCCGTATGTATCAAAACTGAAATGAACGTGAATATCTGCGCATCCACGTACATTTCCACGCCAGCTCCCCTGTTGGCGTACGCACGTTTCTGTGGTTCTTGTTCCTTTGGCGACACTTACAGGTGCTTTCGAGAAACTGAAGCCCCACAGTCTGTGGTTGACTTTAAGAGCGGCTTGAAGACCTTTCTTTTTAACCGAGCATACTCTTCCTCCTCATGATTCTACTTTTGATCTTAGTTGATACTGTTGTTGATTTTAACTGTTTTATTATTTGTTTTATCGACATTTAATTCTGTTGCACTTTGTAGCACTTTGAGATTTCCATTAATGAAAGGTGCGTTATAAATTGAATTCATTATTATTATTATTATTACTATTAACTGTTCATGATGTGAAAATGATTAATATTCCCACCAAACACACGATTAACAAGTACATCCACATGGACGCGCAAAGTTGTGCAAAAAATAAATGTAACAGGAACGGATACATTCAGCCTTACTGGAGGATATAGATAGTGTAACACGCAGAGCATTTATTTATAAACAGATATAATTCTCTGATCTAGGATATGGCTTATCAGCCGTTTTCAGAAATAATCATTTTTCAGTTTGGCACTGCATGCGCACTGGCGCAACACAGGGGCCGCGCATCACGCGTGCACGTGCAGAAACTGGGGTTCCACAGGAGCTTAGAGGGAGCTGGCAGGTCGATCAGGGCTGTGCCAGTCCAGTCCACACAAAGCCGATTCATGTCCAATGGAATGGTCTCATCCATATGATCCCAAAGGCTGAGTTATGGTCGCGCTTTGAGCGCGCGTGCACCCTCGCCACGGCAGTGGAGGTGTGTCATTATCTGTGTTTATTGTAGATGTCTCCAAAATGACACGTGAAAGTACACCATTTATAACTTGTATGGGAGTAAAAGCTTCACAGACAAACAGATTGCGCACAAGGCTGCAGCGCGCGCTTTGGAGACTCCAACATCACGTCATGTCATGAAAAGTCTCCACTGAGACGCAGAGACTCGTTTCTTCATATCATCTATTAAATAAACGAAGATCTATGTTCTAGCAAACATCCAAGTAAGTTCCTCTGTGTTTACAGTAATTATGGTAATTAACTCGTGCGCAAAGTTAATATTTTCACTCAGAATGAATGAATGAGCCGGTGGCGCACCTGACAGCAGCGTGAGCGCACACGAATACCGGCACACAATCACTCGTTCTTTGCGTGATGAACACAGTTTATTACTATTCTTACTTGGGATGTTTGTCCTCACTCATATTATATTACATCCATTGTTTTCCTGAATCTAGAAATGATTTCTGATCGCGCAGGGATCAAACAAACATGTCCTTCACACATGCAGGAAGTAATTTGCATCTGTTTAACATATGTAAATGAAGGCGTGTCAGGGGAGGTGTCTCACGTGCGCTCAGTTCCACGTTCATTGTGATGTACAAAAGGAATGTGCGTGGATTCCGGTGTACGCACAGCTTGATAAATCTGGATTTTTTTGTGCGTAGACACTTTTCTGGATTTGACCGTACGTCACTTTTCAGTAAGAAATCCACGCAAGTCTTTGATACATGAGGCCCCTGGAAACCTGAAAACACAAACAAAATAAAATAAAAGAATAATATATTTAACAGATATTTTAAAAGGGACTAATTTTTTAAACTATAAATTAATGTTGAATAATTATTAGAAACATTAACTAATATATTACCATTTCAGTGCTGTGGAAACTATGCTGTAAGTCCTCACAGAGCTGCTCACGTCCTGAAGTGAAAAGTCTCCAAAAACCAGCAGGAGCTGAAAAAAAATTATAACCTGCTGTTTACTGGAAATAACTTTGGCTTCTCTGCAGACAATCCGCTAAAATATTAACTTTTAAATGGCTAAATTGGACGGATCGAGTTTGTAGCTCCTCCATTGTTTTCAAGCTGCGCAGTAGAGAAATTCCTTGTCATGACGTCATCATCCTGCGACGGCGAAATCCCTATTTATCGTGTTAAAAAAACTGCGCTAATTTTAAACTGTTTTTGGAAGTAATTTTCATTCATTTAACATTATTTTAGCAAAAACGGTCAGGGGTCAATCTTAATATTTATATATGTTGTGCCATTTTTTGAAAAGTCAAAAGATGATGTCAGTGGAGCTTTAAGGTTTTTGCTTATCGGTATCTTGTATGTTTCATTTTTTTCTCCTTCTGCCACTACGTGAATTTTTTTTTTTGCCATGTATGTTGCCATGTATGTGCAAAAACTGGCAGCTCTAGACTTTTGGGTGCTGGATCCCTACCATTGTTTTCTCTCAGTTGCTCTGCATCACCTGTCCCACACACAGGTGTCAGTCATCTTCCATTAGAGTGACTCTTTGGCCATGTTGGGAGAGCAACACTTGCTCTCCCTCAAGGGCGGACGTCTCCTCTTGGTCTCCGCTTTGCTTTTGCTTTGTCTTGTCTGTGAAACTGTCTGAGAGCCTCTCTTCTACAAAATCTTCCGAAACATAACTATGGACTTTATTTTGGTCAGTTTGTGTCCCTCAACATAAACTGATAACATTTCTTTAAAAAGAAGACAGGCTGTAGTCGAGCCGATTTGCCCTGTTGGCATGCACACAGCTGGATATATCATCGACTTGGAAGACTTGATGATGTGTCTATCTCTGCTGTCAAATGTGGATCTTAAGGACACACATTTAATTGGATTTATGATAACTGGTTCCTGCTTTTTGGATTTGGCTGGTTCCTGGTCTATCAACACAAAGGTAAGAAGGCGGCTAATGTGGACCTGGTCAAGCTGCCTGCCTTACATGATGGCTTGGTTCATGTCTCGAAAACCAGACTTGTGGCTGAATGGATTACATCTTGGGGATTTTCTGAGGCAGGTTCCATTGGTGTGGTCATTTTTAATTTGGACATTTCTGAAGCGAGTGGACTGACACAGACTGAAG
>JBBPBX010032164.1:0-27631 GCA_038048925.1 Garcialebias charrua | reverse complement strand
TATATATATATATATATATATATATATATATATATATTTTTATTAGCCTTATTGCATATGCCACTTTACCTCTATACCAATATCAACTACCTCATACATATACAGTACTGTGTACATAAACTTCATATGCTGCTTTGTCACTCTATTACAAATGTCAATGCCAGAACCTTCATTGTATTTTATAGATATACAGTACTTTTTATACTTTTATACTACTATGCAAAAACTCAGGACACTTATTATTTCATTTTATGCTTATGTTTATTAAATGTTTTAGTGTTTAGTGTTGGTGTAACTTTTTATACTTTTATACTACTATACAAAAACTCCGGACAGTATTACACTTTTATTATTTCATTTTATGCCTATGTTTATTAAATGTTTTAGTGTTTAAATAGTTACTGTTGCACCGAGGGACAGAGAAATGACATTTCAATCCTGTGTATGTCCTGTACATATTGCAGTTCTGACAATAAAGTTGACTTTGACATCTTGTTCCAGATGCAGCAGACATGGAACAGAACTGAGCCTCTTCCATGATTTGATGTAGCCAAACATGGAAATACATGATCTTTGATGACTCTGAATCTCTTTATGACAACAAAAGTCTGGGTTTATTGAAGAGGTGCAGTAAATGTTGATCAGCTGAACATCAGAATACAAAAGAGACCCCCCCACCCACACCCACACACACACACACACCCCGATTTTCACCAAGCTTCTACTCTGTTCTGATCTTTTGTGTCATACAGTCATTAACAGTTTACTTGTCACTCATACACTCATTCAGAGAAGATGTACTGGGTCAGGGCCTCACCTCAGACTTCATGGCATCTTTGTTTGCTCATCGATAGCATGTCAAGTCTTATTACACTAAAGAAAATGCTACTTCAGGTTTACTGTTGGTAAAGTTCGTACGTTTCATTTTTCGGTTTGTTAACTTGATCTGGTGGGAATTTTTTGTTAAAAAGTTCCAGTTTTGCCTCGTCTGTCCAAAGGTCATTCTCCCAGAAGCTTTGGGGTGTGGTAATACGCATTTAGGCAAATTCCAGTCTGATGCAATCTGACACTGATGAACTATGACTTTCGAGTTAATCTCTTTGAAAGTTGTTCTCACCTCTTTAGTTCATTGTATCCGTCTCAAGTTTGAAAATACTTCTCCTCTTACAGTCACGTCCTGTGAAACTTCTATCCATCCATTATCTTTACCCATTTCTTCTTTTCCGGGTCACTGGTGCCCATATCCAGCAGTGACAGTGAGAAGCAGGGGACACCCTGGACAGGTCTCCAGTCCATCACAGGGACAAATGAGACAAACAACATTCTCTCTCTCTCACCTAGAGACAATTTAGAGTCACCAATCAGTCTAACATGCATGTTTTTGGTCTCTGGAAGGAAACTGGAGAAACTCCACGCAACACGGAGAGAACATGCAAACTCCATCCAGATGAGTCACCAGCTGGGATTTGACCGGGCGACCTTCTCCCTGAGAGGTGATGGCTGTTCCAACTGTACCTCCACAATATGTGACCTGTGTTGTCAAAATGAGTAAGAATCAAGTTTCAGTGCAAAATAAAGTGAAAACTCTGATTTTTGCCGTAACTGAGATTTATATAAAAAATAACGACACCATCTTGTAATTACAGGAACTAAACTAGCATATATACTAGTTGTTCACGAATGAGGGAAAACTGGAGCGTGAGATCGATAGGCGGATAGGTGCAGCGTCCGCAGTGAAGCGGGCGCTGTACCGGTCTGTCGTGGTGAAGAGAGAGCTGAGTCGAAAGGCAAAGCTCTCAATTTACCGATCGATCTACGTTCCCACCCTCATCTATGGTCATGAGCTTTGGGTTGTGACCGAAAGAACGAGATCTCGGATACAAGCGGCTGAAATGAGTTTTCTCCGCAGGGTGTCTGGACTCTCCCTTAGAGATAGGGTGAGAAGCTCAGTCATCCGGGAGGGACTCGGAGTAGAGCCGCTGCTTCTCCACATCGAGAGGAGCCAGTTGAGGTGGCTCGGGCATCTGGTTAGGATGCCTCCTGGACGCCTCCCTGGTGAGGTGTTCCGGGCATGTCCCACCGGGAGGAGACCCAGAGGAAGACCCAGGACGCGCTGGAGGGACTATGTTTCTCGGCTGGCCTGGGAACGCCTTGGGATTCCCCCGGAGGAGCTGCTCCAAGTGGCTGGGGAGAGGGAAGTCTGGGCCTCCCTACTTAGGCTGCTACCCCCGCGACCCGACCCCGGATAAGCGGAAGAAGATGGATGGATGGATAAACTAGCATATAATCTTCCTAATCTATCTTTAAAATTAAATATTTTACCAGGTATGTTTTAGAAATAATGATAACCATTACATTTGAAATTGACATATTTTCAAATTGACCAGTTTTCTCTGCCAACCACTGGAATGCCAGGGTTAAAATCAATAGATGTCAACAAACTATATCCCTTTAGGCTGGTGTAGATTCTCAGTCGTCCAGGACATGATAAAATCAAAAAAGGCGTTCAATACAGAACAACTGGACTTTATTTGTAACAAACAAGACGTTTCGCTTATCGGATGATGAGCGAAACGTATTGTTTGTTACAAATAAAGTCCAGTTGTTCTGTATTGAACGCCTTTTTTGATTTTATCCCTTTAGCTTTTGAGCTGTGCATTTGAAAACAAATGGAACTTGATATTAAAACATCCCTGGCTCATTTTGCCAGCACAGGTCACATGTGCAGCTGTAGCCAGAGGAACATCAAGACATTACCTTCAATCATTTTGTTTCTAAGCTCCTAAGACTCTCTGGCCTCAGCTTTCTGTGCTCCATGTTACACACAGGACACCAAACAGCACAGTGACTACCTGTCACCCTGCAAACAGACTGATTAAGAATTAAACAGCTGTGATGCTGATCAACTTGTCCTGTGGTCAGATCACTTTGAATCTTTTCTAGAGGCACCATCCTTTGTGTCCAGGCTGGTTTCATTCATTTCTTTAGTATTTTGTAATTACTTAAGTCCGTATCAAGTGGTTCTAGTGGCCTTTGTGGTTTTGTGTTTTACTCAAAAAGGTACAAACAGATTTTCCAACGTCTGCATCAGCAGGAAAAAGGAGTGGGAAAGAACCTCACATAGAGATTAACGTTTGGCTAACAATCTTTTGGTGTAATTAGTAAAAAAGAAATGTTTTTTTTTTTTTAAGTAAAAGTACTACAGGGTTACTGAGCATGTATCAGGATGTTTTGAACCACTTTGGCCATGACTGCCTCAGATGAGTTGGCAGAGGAGAGGGGGGACTCCAGAAACAATCTGAGCACCATCAAACTGGTTGACCCACTATGTGAAGGAATTTATAAGACTGAGTTTGTTGTGGCTCCTCAGACTGATGAAGTCTTGTGGATGAAAGAAGAAACCTTTCAACAAAAAGAATCCATCCAGAGGAGCTGACTGAACTTTGTTGGGTTGCTCTACATGGATTATTGAGCATGAATCAGCATAATGTGCAGTGCATTTTCATTTTGAAGAGACAGCTTTAGATTAAGTGTAGGGATGGCTCCGTCCTGTTGGTCTTGTCTGTTCTCCTTGTGATGTTTTTCTGTTAGTCAGTTCCAGTTCTGTCTCTATGTTTATTTACTATTAGTTTAACCTCCAGTTCTGTCTCTTAGTTTAAACCTCCAGTTTAGTCTCTGTTTATTTACTATTAGCTTAACCTCCAGTTCTGTCTTCCTAGTTTACTTTTCATGTTTCAGGTTTAGTTTCCCCAGTCCTGCTCTGTGTGTCGAGTTAATTGTCTCTAGTTAATTGTCTCCAGGTGTTTGTGATTTTGTCTCGTCTTGTCTGTGTGAGCATATAAGCCCTGGTCTGTGTCTCACTCATTGCAGCCGCTTCGTCTGGTATCCTTGTGTTCTCTGGTCCATGTAAGTGCTTTAGCTGCCTCTACAGCTATTTTGTTTATTATCATTAAAGTGTTTAATTTTATAACTCCCTGGCCTCTGAGAATATCTGTTTGCACCACTGGGTTTTAATCTTGCCTGAGTAAATCCTGACAGTATGCGGCTGCCATCAAAAAAGCCCAGCAAACAGCATATTTTTCCTACCTGTCCTCTCGAGTCCACGCGGAGGGAGGAGACCGTGATCCGCTGCAGCGGGTTTCAGGTCCAACCCGTGTCGGCACAAGAGGATTTCAGCCTGGAAGTGGAGGTCCTGCCTTCCCCGCTTTTGCTTCTCGAACAGGAACAGTCTCGGCGCCGGATGGGCCACTCGACCCGTGAGTCCAGTTCCTCCTCGTGCTCGGCGCTGCTCGTCTCGGGGTGGACGTCCGAGGAAGATGCAGAGGACGATTTCCTTGTTTTTACTCCTCAGCGTCAACACCGCCACAGCAAAAGGAAGACCTGGAAACAGTCAACCACACCTCCGTCATGGTCAGCTGTTCAGACTCAGTCCAGCGAACCCGAGTTTTTTGGACGTAACTCCAGCGCTCCAGTGGGAGCGAGTTCCGTTGCCTCACCTCCTAGGTTTTCGGTGAGGGTGGAGACCAATGCCTCACTGTCGCTCGAAGCTGCTACTGCTCGGTCTGGTGAGAACAGTCACAGCATCCCCACGGGGGCGGGTCTTGTCACCGCTCACTCTTCTCCCCGTTCGTCTGACCAGATGGAGGGGGACCAGCACACAAGTCAGTCCACAGAACAATGTTCATTCTCCCCAGCAGAGGTCACCCTAGGAGAGCCTTCAGGGGTGATAAATGTTCCTGCCACTTCACCTTCATTCAGAAACACTCCTTTGTCCCATTCTAACACAACCGATTTCAGCCCAGTGAACTTATCCAAATAAACCGGACTTTAGGAAGTCTAATCACCCCTGCTCAAAATAACCCGGACTGTTTTGATGTTGTACTTTCCCTTGCTGAAAAGTTTATATTATCTCAACCAGGTCTGACCCAGCTTCCTGAATATGAACAGTTTTTAAATGAAATAAGGACACTAAAATTATCCGGCCCTAAACATGCAGCAGCAGCAAGCCCTGAACCGGCTAGCTCTTCAGCACTTGCAATGTCCTGCTCTGAGGGGGTCCTAGATGACGCCCCTTATGTCTCGTGTTCCAAGGGGGTCTTGGAAGACGCCCCTCACTTCTCCGGTGCTGTGGAAGGACCTGAACCAAGAGAGGGTTCCCGATCTGGTCCAGGAATACGCTGACGACGCCGACGACGACAGAGAGGTCCTACTGACCCAACCTCAGTCCAAGCGGCTGATTCGCCCGCAGCCGGTCCTTGGCTTGCAGCCGGTCTTGAGCCGGCAGCTCCAGTGTCTACAGAGAGTGCAATCTCGACTGTGGTCTCTTCGGCTGCTGCAGACTCGACGGTGGTCTCTTTGGCTGCTGCAGACTCGACGGTGGTCTCTTCGGCTGCTGCAGACTCGACGGTGGTCTCTTCGGCTGCTGCAGACTCGACGCCCGGCTCTTCGGCTGCTGCAGACTCGACGCCCGGCTCTTCGGCTGCTGCAGACTCGACGCCCGGCTCTTCGGCTGCTGCAGACTCGACGCCCGGCTCTTCGGCTGCTGCAGACTCGACGCCCGGCTCTTCGGCTGCTGCAGACTCGACGCCCGGCTCTTCGGCTGCTGCAGACTCGACGCCCGGCTCTTCGGCTGCTGCAGACTCGACGCCCGGCTCTTCGGCTGCTGCAGACTCGACGCCCGGCTCTTCGGCTGCTGCAGACTCGACGCCCGGCTCTTCGGCTGCTGCAGACTCGACGCCCGGCTCTTCGGCTGCTGCAGACTCGACGCCCGGCTCTTCGTCTGCTGCAGTCTCCTCGCCTGGCTCGTCGGCTCCTGATTCTTCGGCTCCTGATTCTTCGACTCCTGTTCCTTCGGCTCCTGGTCCTTCGGCTCCTGGTCCTTCGGCTCCTGGTCCTTCTGCTTCTGACCCTGCCTCGACCGACGAAGACCCTGCCTCGACCGACGAAGACACCTCGATCTATACAGAGGGTCCCAGTGTTGCAGACGCCTCGATGTTTACGTCTACAGAGGGTCCTTGCACCACTGATGTCTCGACGTCTACAGAGGGTCTTCGCACCGCTGACGTCTCAACTTCTACAGAGGGTCTTTGCACTGCTGATGTCTCGACGTCTACAGAGGGTCTTCGCACTGCTGATGTCTCGACTTCTACAGAGGGTCTTCGCACTGCTGATGTCTTGACGTCTACAGAGGATCTTCGCACCGTTGAAGTCTCGATTTCTACAGAGGGTCGTCGCACTGCTGATGTCTCGACGTCTACAGAGGGTCTTCGCACCGCTGTTGTCTCGACGTCTGCAGAGGGTCTTCGCACCGCAGACGTCTCTACGCTCGCCTCGACGCCTGAAGACGTCTCTTCGCTCGCCTCCTTGCCTGAAGACGTCTCTTTGCTCGCCTTCTTGCCTGAAGACGTCTCTTCGCTCGCCTCCTTGCCTGAAGACGTCTCTTCGCTCGCCTCCTTGCCTGAAGACGTCTCTTCGCTCGCCTCCTTGCCTGAAGACGTCTCTTCGCTCGCCTCCTTGCCTGAAGACGTCTCTTCGCTCGCCTCCTTGCCTGAAGACGTCTCTTCGCTCGCCTCCTTGCCTGAAGACGTCTCTTCGCTCGCCTCCTTGCCTGAAGACGTCTCTTCGCTCGCCTCCTTGCCTGAAGACGTCTCTTCGCTCGCCTCCTTGCCTGAAGACGTCTCTTCGCTCGCCTCCTTGCCTGAAGACGTCTCTTCGCTCGCCTCCTTGCCTGAAGACGTCTCTTCGCTCGCCTCCTTGCCTGAAGACGTCTCTTCGCTCGCCTCCTTGCCTGAAGACGTCTCTTCGCTCGCCTCCTTGCCTGAAGACGTCTCTTCGCTCGCCTCCTTGCCTGAAGACGTCTCTTCGCTCGCCTCCTTGCCTGAAGACGTCTCTTCGCTCGCCTCCTTGCCTGAAGACGTCTCTTCGCTCGCCTCCTTGCCTGAAGACGTCTCTTCGCTCGCCTCCTTGCCTGAAGACGTCTCTTCGCTCGCCTCCTTGCCTGAAGACGTCTCTTCGCTCGCCTCCTTGCCTGAAGACGTCTCTTCGCTCGCCTCCTTGCCTGAAGACGTCTCTTCGCTCGCCTCCTTGCCTGAAGACGTCTCTTCGCTCGCCTCCTTGCCTGAAGACGTCTCTTCGCTCGCCTCCTTGCCTGAAGACGTCTCTTCGCTCGCCTCCTTGCCTGAAGACGTCTCTTCGCTCGCCTCCTTGCCTGAAGACGTCTCTTCGCTCGCCTCCTTGCCTGAAGACGTCTCTTCGCTCGCCTCCTTGCCTGAAGACGTCTCTTCGCTCGCCTCCTTGCCTGAAGACGTCTCTTCGCTCGCCTCCTTGCCTGAAGACGTCTCTTCGCTCGCCTCCTTGCCTGAAGACGTCTCTTCGCTCGCCTCCTTGCCTGAAGACGTCTCTTCGCTCGCCTCCTTGCCTGAAGACGTCTCTTCGCTCGCCTCCTTGCCTGAAGACGTCTCTTCGCTCGCCTCCTTGCCTGAAGACGTCTCTTCGCTCGCCTCCTTGCCTGAAGACGTCTCTTCGCTCGCCTCCTTGCCTGAAGACGTCTCTTCGCTCGCCTCCTTGCCTGAAGACGTCTCTTCGCTCGCCTCCTTGCCTGAAGACGTCTCTTCGCTCGCCTCCTTGCCTGAAGACGTCTCTTCGCTCGCCTCCTTGCCTGAAGACGTCTCTTCGCTCGCCTCCTTGCCTGAAGACGTCTCTTCGCTCGCCTCCTTGCCTGAAGACGTCTCTTCGCTCGCCTCCTTGCCTGAAGACGTCTCTTCACTCGACGTCTTCTGCTGACTCTGCGTTCGTCTCGACGCCTTCTGCTGACTCTACGCTCGTAGTTGATTCTACGCTCGCTGAGGACTCAACGCTCGTTTCGATTCCTTCTGATGTCGCAACGCTCGACTCATCGCTGCCCGCTGTCTCCTTGTCTGCAGTTCGCCCGCATGCTGACTGGACTTCTACAGATCGCTGGCTTGCTGACTCGACTCCTGCGGACCGCCGGCATGCTGACTCAACTCCTGCAGACCGCCCGTAGGCTGACTCCTCGCTTGTGGCCTCTGTTGGTCGGTCTCCCGGCCGCCCCCCTGAGGCTGCTTGTGGTGATGTACGGCCTCTCGGCCTCCCCCCTGAGACTGCTCATCGTGTGACCTCTGATGGGCGGTCTCCCGGCTGCCCGCCTGACCGGCCATTGCCTAATGTCGGTCTCCTGGTCACCCTCTTTGGTTTTTTGACGTTGTCTTAGGTTTGGGCTTTGTGTTTAGCTTTCTTAGTTTTAGGTTGGGTGTTCATGTTTAGTTACAGTGGTATTTTAGGTTTGGTCGTTGTGTTTGCCCCTTGTCCTTGTGTTGTCCTTGTGTCCCTTGTCTTCCTCGTGCCCTCCTTCCTTGCTGTTTCCTCCCTCCGCCCGCCCTGGATTTTTGGGGGTGTTCTTTCTTGGACACCTGGGGGTGTCCTTGAGGAGGGGGGGGGGTACTGTAGGGATGGCTCCGTCCTGTTGGTCTTGTCTGTTCTCCTTGTGATGTTTTTCTGTTAGTCAGTTCCAGTTCTGTCTCTATGTTTATTTACTATTAGTTTAACCTCCAGTTCTGTCTGTTTAGTCTCTATGTTTATTTGCTATTAGTTTAACCTCCAGTTCTGTCTCTTAGTTTAAACCTCCAGTCTCTGTTTATTTACTATTAGCTTAACCTCCAGTTCTGTCTTCCTAGTTTACTTTTCATGTTTCAGGTTTAGTTTCCCCAGTCCTGCTCTGTGTGTCGAGTTAACTGTCTCTAGTTAATTGTCTCCAGGTGTTTGTGATTTTGTCTCGTCTTGTCTGTGTGAGCATATAAGCCCTGGTCTGTGTCTCACTCATTGCAGCCGCTTCGTCTGGTATCCTTGTGTTCTCTGGTCCATGTACTGTAAGTGCTTTAGCTGCCTCTACAGCTATTTTGTTTATTATCATTAAAGTGTTTAATTTCACTGGGTTTTAATCTTGTATTCATACAGAAATACAACATACTTAACTTTCTCAAAAGATATAATTTGAAAAAGTGTTGTCTTTTTTCTATTGATTTTCAATAAAACATTTCACCACAGGTGTCATGACAGCAAAAAAAAAAAAAACTCAAAGAAAATACAGCTTTAAACAGTTTCCTGTCATTACAGAAGGAAACCAAGTGAGCATGTAGATGAGATCAATTCAGACACTCGGTCGCTGTGATGTGTTCTGACAAGTGACTGAACAAAGTATTACTCATTTTTTCTAGATTGTGTAGAGAGAAAACCCAGAAAATCCAATTTTAAAGGATTTTTTTTCACACAGAGCCTTTGATTACAGTGGGTTAAGATAAGTGCTAAACTTTTACAGAACTCCAAAATAAATAAATTTTCAATCTGATGAAGATCTTTTTTTTGTGTGTTTCTTGGAAAATGCCTACATTAACTAAAGAGCTTGCAGTCCATGAAGAATGCCTGTCAACTGCAAGGCTTCAGGTTAAACTAACATCACCTGATGAAGACAAACTGAGCTGTAGTCGTTTTGGTCAAATCTTAAAAATAATAACATGTAATTGCATAAGATTATTCTCATGCCCTGTTAGTGACAGGAGTATGTGTTGTGATGACTGTCAGCTACATCCACACCAAATTTCAGCTGACTCACTGCAAAATTCAGGGAGGTGTAGCTTTTTGTGTAAGCTTATATCAATGCTTAGAGGTGGCCATCTTGAAAGTTGAGCTCTTGTCAATGTACCGTAATTTCTGGACTATAAGACACTACTTTTTTTGTTTCTAAGCTCCTGAGACACTCTGTCTTCAGCTCTCTGTGCTCCATGTGTTACACACCAGGACACCAAACTACCGTCACCCTATAAACAGGCAGACTGATTACAGACAGTGGGTTAAGATAAGTGCTAAACTTTCACAGAACTCCAAAATACATTTTCAATCTGATGAAGATTTTTTTTGTGTGTTTCTTGGAAAATGCCTACATTAACTAAATTTCTGGACTGTAAGAAGTTACTTTTTCACACGATTTAAACCCTGCGGCTTATACAATGCTGCAGCTAATTTATGAATTTTTATTTTTATTTTTTGACGGGCTAATGAGCTTCATGTCAAAACCTTTAGCCTCGTCACACCCAGGCGCTCATATAGCTGACTTCCTGGTAGGCTACTGTATTTTTTTTTTTAACCAGCTGTTTCCAGCACTGTTCAGAAAAACAAAAAAACATTTACTGTAGTATTGTAGTATTCTGTGGTTCACTGTGGTTGACTGCTGGTCACATGGCCTCAGGGAGGGATTATGTGTAAAATGTATGTTCATTGTTAAAGGGATTGTGACATGATTTTTTTACTATTCATAAAATTGCTCAAAATATATATATTTTATCATTTAAATATGTTTGTTTTTGCAAACAAAATGATAAATCACTTTAATTTTGCTTTAAAAGTGATTTTGAACTTCAAGCCGTGTTTAATCATGGGAAATCCGATTACACTCGAACGCACCATATGTGATGTCACACTGGGCAGAGGGCTGTGGTGTCTTTAATAGCGGACAATTTAAAACTGGCTGAATTTAGCAATCTAAGTGAAGATTTGAGCTATTTGTCTTCATTTTGGGAAGCAGAAAATTGTTTGGGTGATGAAACAAGAAACAACAGGATCTAATTTAGGTCTGATTCTGTATCAGACTTCCTTCATGTCGAGCTGCTCATACCTGCGCACTGTGACAAGCCCAGAGCTCTGCCCAGTGTGACATCACAGATGGTGCGTTCGTGTGTAATGGGATTTCCCATGATTAAACACGGCTTGAAGTTCAAAATCACTTTTAAAGCAAAATTAAAGTGATTTATCATTTTGTTTGCAAAAACAAACATATTTAAATGATAAAATATATATATTTTGAGCAATTTTATGAATAGTAAAAAAATCATGTCACAATCCCTTTAATGATTTCAGTTAGCTGTTTAACATTGTTCTTTTTAATCCTGTGTATGTCCTGTACATATTGCAGTTCTGACAATAAATTTGACTTTGACTAACTAAAAGAACAATGTTAAACATATAAGTGTGTTCTTCTTAGCATGGTTTATGTTCATTACAGTACTGTATATGTTAGTTTATGTTCATTATATGTTAGTTTATGTTCATTATATGTTAGTTTATGTTCATTATATGTTAGCTTATGTTCATTATATGTTAGCTTATGTTCATTATATGTTAGTTTATGTTCATTATATGTTAGTTTATGTTCATTATACAGTATGTTAGTTTATGTTCATTATATGTTAGTTTATGTTCATTATATGTTAGTTTATGTTCATTATATGTTAGTTTATGTTCGTTATGTGTTAGTTTATGTTCATTATATGTTAGTTTATGTTCATTATATGTTAGTTTATGTTCATTATATGTAAGTTTATGTTCATTATGTTAGTTTATGTTCATTATATGTTAGATTATGTTCATCATATGTTAGTTTATGTTCATTTTGTGTTAATTTATGTTCATTATATGTTAGTTTATGGTCATTATGTGTTAGTTTATGTTCATTATATGTTAGCTTATGTTCATTATGTGTTAGTTTATGTTCATTATATGTTAGTTTATGTTCATTATATGCTAGTTTATGTTCATTATGTGTTAGTTTATGTTCATTATATGTTAGTTTATGTTCATTATGTGTTAGTTTATGTTCATTATATATTATAATTACCTTCAGGACCTGTTGTTCAATCTCTGCCTCTTCGTGTTTTGACCCTGTTTCCTTCTGGACCATGATCTAAGCCTGTCTCCCAGTTGAAGCAAGCTCTCTGCATTAAAGGCCTCTCTCGCCAACTTGCCCACCACCTCAGGTATCATCACAATTCTCTGCATTAAAGGCCTCTCTCGCCAACCTGCCCACCACCTCAGTTAACCTCATTTTCTGGTCTGGTTATAGTCTGTCAAGCTCTTGGAGGTTCCTCACTAACTACTGGCTGACCTGTATCCACCCAAGAAGATTGGTCCTATGAGAGGCTCTTGACTGCTACCAATTGCTCCATCCTAATAAACTCTGTGAACTTTCTCTGTGTCTGGTTGTATTTCAGAATCCAAACCTCTGATTCGTGACAGTACAATCTGGCCATAATGGATTCTTCACAGACACACGAGTGGCGTTCTGGTGTGGAGGGGGCAATCTCTAAGTTAGAGGGTAATGTGCATGAGATGATGGGCATGCTTCAAGAATTGTCTAAAACATCTGACCCACAGGTTTATCCTCCAGCCTCTCCAGCTCTTTATCATGCTTCTCCTATGCATGAACCTCGCCTACCACCACCGGAGGTTTTTAAAGGAGAGCCGGACCAGTGTCGGTCATTCCTTATGCAATGTGAGATCCATTTTCAACTTCAACCCTCTTCATTTCCTTCAGAACGATCCAAGGTTGCTTATGTCATCTCTCTCCTCTCTGGTAAGGCCAAGTTGTGGGGTACTGCTGAATGGCAGCGGGACTCAGTTTTTTGTTACTCATTCAGAGATTTTGCCAGAGAACTCACCCGTGTTTTTGATACAGTCTTGCCAGACAGAGAGGCTGCAAGAAGATTGTTCTCCCTGAAACAAGGGAGAAGAAGGGTTACTGATTACATGATTGAATTCCACACTGTTGCTGCAGATAGTCACTGGAACGAGGAGGCATTAACTGATGCCTTCTTTCAAGGACTTAATGAGGAGATAAAGGACGAGCTTGCCACCAGAGACCGTCCAGAGTCTCTCAAGGAGATAGAGGACCTAGCTACTCGTATTGATCTTCGTCTCATTGAGAGAAAGCGAGAGAGGAGAGGCAGAGTGGAAACACCTTCTCAATCCTGGGGTGAGTCTAGAACCACTGCAACCCACAGTTCTTCTCCCACTTTGTCAAATCCCCAGCAGTCTGAGGAGCCTATGCAGTTGGGCAGGATTTGCCTCACCCAGGAGGAGAGGAAGAGGAGGAATAATCTATGTTTTTACTGTGGAGGGGATGGACACATAGTTTCCACGTGCCCATTAAAAGGACGGACTCAGTAGGGGAGAGGAGAGTCCTACTGAGTCATATTGGAGACCCCAAGATCTCCTCACCTTTCACGCTGTCTGCAGAGATCAAGTCCAAAGGTAAAAAACATCCTGTGTCAGTGTTCATTGACTCTGGTGCAGATACCGTGTCTTCATGGATCTGAAGTTTGCTCAGTCTCATGGTATAACTGTTGTTTCTTCACCTAGGGACCACAAAGTGATGGCCGTAGACGGACATGTGCTTCACCAGTTCAGCCAAGAGACTGAACCTGTTGTTTTGTCCCTAGGTAGCAATCACCATGAAACAATAAAGTTCCTTATAATCCATTCTCCTCAGCTACCAGTTATTTTAGGAGCCTCCTGGCTTAATTCACATAATCCACATATTGATTGGGTAAGAAGGGAGATCGTTGGATGGTCTGAGAAGTGTCTGTCATCCTGTCTTTTTGAGGCTGTCTCTCCCACCATCAGTTGTGACGTTATTAAAGAGACTTATCCTGATCTTTCAAGGGTTCCTACTGAGTATCATGATCTTAAAGAGGTCTTTAACAAAGTCAAGGCTACTTCGTTACCCCCCCATAGGCCCTATGATTGCGGCATTGACTTACTCCCTGGTACCACACCTCCTAGAGGTCGTTTGTACTCACTGACTGCTCCAGAAAATCAGGCCATGTAACAGTATATTCAGGACTCACTCCAAGCTGGTATCATTAGACCATCTTCATCCCCCGCTGGTACCGGTTTCTTTTTTGTGGGTAAAAAAGACGGTCCACTTAGACCATGTATTGACTACAGAGGTCTTCATGAGATCACTATCAAGAACAAGTACCCTTTACCTTTAATGGCCTCTGCTTTTGACCTCATTCAGGGGTCCACAATTTTTACTAAACTAGACCTAAGAAACGCTTATCACCTTGTTCGTATCAGAGAGGGAGATGAGTGGAAAACTGCTTTTAACACCCCTAATGGGCATTATGAGTATCTGGTAATGCCTTTTGGATTAACCAATGCCCCTGCAGTGTTCCAGGCCCTAGTCAACAATGTTCTTAGGGATATGGTCAACCAATTCGTATTTGTCTATTTAGACGACATCTTAAAGGTTCAGTCTGCAGTTTCTGTAGAACTGCAGCACTTAGAAAAAATTTCAACAAAATTTCAACATTTCTGATCCCTCCCACTCAGAGCCATATATGGCTCTGCTCTCCCATGGTCTGTTGCAGTGTTGTTTTTGACAGCCATTTTGATTTTAGTTTTAGTCAAAGTCTTATAGATTAAAATACTTCTTAGTTTTAGTCTGTTTTAGTCATTTCTATATTTAATGGTTTTAGTTAAGATTTAATCGACAAAAACTTAAAAAATTTAAGTCTAGTTTTAGTCTTAAAAAAAACATATTAGTCTTTACAAATTAACTTGAGTACGTTTTTTTTAACAGAAACTGTGAAATTACAGTTTGAGGAATTTTAATCCCATTTTGTGTGCACCTCCATCCCATGTAACAGCCATTTGTCCCAAGCTCTGTATGTAAAAATGATTCAAACTGAGGAGCAAACAGACCTTTCCTGTTTCTATTGTCTCTCCTGGAATGCAAATGCAAAATCATCTAGGTGACCTGCATTATTATGGAGATGTTTGACTCTGCTTCTTCTGGCCTTGGGACAAAGGGACAGAGCTTGGGACAAAGGGGGTTGTTACATGCCCCCCAGACATATGTTGGCCTGCATTCTCCAAGTTTCACTAACAGTACTTGTATGTGATAATATAATACTGTATAATATAATAGAATTTATCTGACAATACTTTATGCAGTTATTATAAATCAAGTCAGGTGTTTTGTCGACCAGTCATCATCTCGAAGGGATAGATAGTTTTTATTTTAATCACGATGGTTACTGAACAACACAATAAAAATCCACTTTTTGGATGAGTTTTGTACCTGGATGTGACAAACGCTGAAATAACTTCATTTATTTACTCTCTGAAGAAAAAGAACGGCTTTTTCTCCTGTGAGTTCTCCTGTCCAGCAGTTTAAATCTCCTGCTGCGAGTGTGCGTGTGTGGAGTCACGGCTGACGTCACACAGTGAGCTGACGCAACCAATCACAGAACTTGTAGTCGTCATGGGAGTTGTAGTTCTTTCCCTCTGACCTATCACAGTGTCTCTACACAGCCCCGACAACCAATCACAATACATAAACAAACGCCACGGCCATTTTGAACAGAAAGTAGCTATCAGTTAGCAAAAGTTTCCGGACTTTTCAACACATAAAAACGCTTATTAACAGAGCAGTAAAATTCTGAAATATAGCAAATCACATTCTACAGTTACACTAAGATCAACGCTCAGCAACACAGCGATTCAACTGTCGAAAACAACGACGGACTCTCTCGGAACCGTCTCGAACCGTTCGGTCCACAGCAGATCCTGGACACACCAAACCACTGAGCAGAAAAAGTTTCTGACAGCATATGCTTGTTTACCCGCTTCAAATGCAATAACTACACAATAGCACTTCCTCGCAGTTTTATAAATGAGCTTATTAGGCAAAAAGTTGACGCGGAGGTCAAACGTGAATGCGCTATTCTGTGACAAGTCAGCAGTGAGTCCAAACAGAACCAGAACCTGACCCACACACACAGCAGCCCAAACAGCTTCAAACAAGGACAGGATTTATAAAAAAATAAATACATACATTCGGTTCTTCTCTTCTATCACAGTTGGGTATACAAAATAAGTCCATAAATCCTTTCTGGGCAAGTGGGCTTGCGGCCACCGACCGAGCCCCTTCGTGCAGCATGATCTTCCATGGTCCAGTTTAAGAGGAAGTCACAGGTGAGCGGCTGAGCGCGCAGCGCGTGGCCGTGCTGCATCAACACTGCGGTGGTGGGCGTGACCAAACAGCTGACTTTCCGACACAATATAATTATGAGCAGAAATATAAATTATTGACGGACCACCGACTAACATTTTCGTTCAGTCCCGTCTCGTTAACGAAAACTCACACACATTTCGTCACGTTTTAATCATTAAAGAGCAATGTTTATTTAGTTACTGTCTCGTTATTGTCATGAAAAAAGGGGGCGTTGACGAAAAATTTAAGTTAACGTCACGTCAACAAAAACATCACTGGTCTGCTGAAATTCAAATTCAAGCTCTGTTTTTATTGGCTGATTCAAATTCAAGCTCTGTTTTTATTGGCTGGTTACAAACTCTGTTTTTATTGGCTGGTTAATGGCGGGTCACTTTTTCTTTTTAGAAATGCTTATTTACCACCTGGAGAAGCAAGGGGACAATAGTTTTTTTTAGTTTTTTTCAGAGATTACCTCTCTAACATCAGTCTAGTAACAGAGTGAAGAAATATGTTAAAAATATATTGTTAGAAAAGTTACATATAGCAGCTTTAATATTTTCCAAGGACCTGTCTTCCCACAGGAGACATGTAAGATCCGTCCTTCTTATGGTACGTCCAGACCGAACAGCGTTTCAACTTCCAAAAAGCTCGTCACGCACGCAAGTGGACGCACTTGGTGTCCAGACCAGAACGCCAGAACGCGAAACTGCTGCGGGGTGTGTGGGAGGAGCTTACCGGTATACCGAGTCCTCACTGCACTCCGCCAGGCGAGGAGCTTTTTATTTCTGTCTCTGTAGAGCAGACTTGACTGGTCGTGAAGGACTTGTCGCGAACACACAGCTACAATGAGTTTCTCTTCCATAGTCCATGACTCCGCGGGTTTTTTCTGTGTCCCACAAACAATACGTCACATAGTTGCGCAATCGTTTCCGCGTCACATAGGGACTCTCCCCCTCTCCCCCTGACCCCCTCTCTTCTCCCCCCGACTCTCCCTGATCAACCAATCAGGGAGAGTTGAACGGCGTTTGAATGTTTGAACCGCGAAATCTTCAGCTAAATCAACGTGTGCTTTGGAGGCTGACGCGGGTTCACGTGCACGGAAAAACGCTTTCCATCACGCTCAACACGCACGTGACGTGACGCCCGACGCCAAGACGCGGCTGGAAGCGCGTCCCCCATTGACTTTGCATGTAAGCTGGACGCTCCTGCCGTTGAAACGCTGTTAGGTGTGAATGCACCATTAGACTCCTACAAAATAACCTCTTTGTCAAAGCAGAAAAGTGTGAGTTTCATCAAACCACCACCTCTTTTCTGGGCTTTATCATCTCACCCAATCTGGTGTCCATGGACCCTTCCAAGATCTCTGCAGTCAAAGACTGGCCCACCCCTAAGGATAGAAGGCAGTTACAGAGGTTCCTGGGTTTTGCTAATTTTTATTGCAAATTCATCCGGAACTACAGTCAGGTCTCTGCTCCTCTGCATGCTCTCACTTCAGTCAAAACAAGGTTTCTGTGGAATGACAAGACTGCCTTTTCCAGGCTTAAGACACTTTTTGTGTCTGCCCTGTTCTTCGTTCCCCTGATCCAGACAGACAGTTCATTGTGGAGGTGGACGCCTCTAATACTGGAGTTGGTGAAGTCCTCAGTCAACGTTTTTCTGATGAGAAGATTCATCCATGTGCCTTTTATTCTAGGAGTCTGTCCAGTGCTGAGCGCAACTACGATGTGGGGGAGCGAGAGCTTCTGGCCGCCAAGATGGCTCTGGAGGAATGGAGACACTGGCTGGAAGGGGCTAAAGAACCGTTTATGGTCTAGACCAGGGGTGCTCACACTTTTTCAGCATGCGAGCTACTTATAAAAAAACCAAGTCAAAAAGATCTACCCAATACAAAAATGCAAAACATATAATTATCTTCAAATGTATTAAGGATTCTTTTTATGTACAATGTACCTATGTTGATGTACCTTGCATAACTGAATAAGCCAATTTTGCACAACACATGTAATAAATCAGGGGTCACCAGGGGTCAGGTCGCCCGTAGGGACCAAATGGGGTGATGGTGACAGCAATATAGATTGTTTAAATTTTATTTTTTTAAAAGATGGTAGAAACTGATCCCCACCCCTTTCTTTATAAGAATCTGGTGTTTTACTTTAATAAATGTTAAAAAATCATTAGATTTTTTTTTTACTTTATAATGTCATCTCTAAAAAAAAACTCCAGCAAATCTAAAGTGGTCCACCGGCCACCAGTTGATAACCACAGTTGTAGCAGGTTGTTATGGCTCCGGACACGTTTAATTTAGTGAAGGAAGGCATAAAAATATCTCTTTTGGTACGGAGAGATTTACAGCGGTGTATTTTACAGACTGTCCCTGAACGCAGCGCGAAAGTGTGTTTTGCAAACGCTCGCGCTGCGGGACAGGGAAACGTGCAGAGAACGGAGAGTAGTCAAGGAGGTTATTCTGTATGAAAAGTGTCTCGTATGATTTTAATAATAAAGCCACGTCAACTCCCAACCAGTATGTTTAAGCGTGCAGAGAAACAACACAGCGTCACTCACCCGGAAGATGGTGGCGGCGTTTCGCTTTGAAGTTGCTGCTGTCCGAACTGGGATTTTAGTTCCTCCACCTTTCTGTTTCTCAGCTGGCTTTTCGGTGGGAAGTCCATGTCGTATTTTCCATGAACAGTCCGAAATCTGATTGTTTTAGCTTAGTATGTTTCGCTGCGTTCCACCTTCGCGCCATTGTTTTTCAGAAACTGCATGAGCATGACCTAAAGCTCTCATCTGATTGGTTGCCGTATATGTCAATCAAGTGACGGGAGCCGGAAACTCAAGATTCAGTTGTCATCTGATTGGTTGCCCTGAATGTCAATCAAGTAACGGGATGTTTGATTGGCTGACAATTTTTTTAATGTCACGCTACGGGGGGGGAAATAATAATAATAATGTCACGCTGCGATCGACCGGTAATGCCTCCGCGATCGACCGGTTGATCGCGATCGACGTAATGAGCAGGTCTGGTCTAGACTGACCACAAGAATTTGGAATATCTAGAGACGGCCAAGAGACTGAGCCCCAGGCAAGCTAGATGGGCCTTGTTTTTCTCCCGGTTTGACTTTGTCCTCTCTTACAGACCTGGATCTAGGAACATTAAACCAGATGCCCTCTCAAGGATCCGGGACAGGTCTGAGGAGGAGCAGACTAGCAGAGAGGATGAGTTTATTCTCCCAGTAAAGGTGCGACTTGCAATTACTCAACTAGAGAAGCAGATCAGGGAAACCCACCGTGATCATCCACCACCAGCCAACTGCCCCCGAGATCGTCTGTTCGTCCCGGATCATCTCGTGACGAAGGTACTCAGTCTCTGCCATAAATCTCGACTGTTTTGTCATCCAGGTATCAACAAGACTTTGGCTACAGTGAGAGCCCAGTTTTGGTGGAAGAGCTTGGTCAAAGATGTCACGGAGTTCGTGTCTTCTTGCCACCAGTGTACCCGGGCCAAAACCTCTCGGCGACCACCTGCTGGATATCTGCGACCCCTTCCCGTTCCTTCTCGGCCCTGGTCCCATATATCTATGGACTTAATTTCTGGCTTACCTTCGTCCTCTGGTAATACTGTTATTCTCACTATGGTGGACAGATTTTCTAAGATGGTTCACCTTATCCCTTTAAAGAAACTCCCATCTGCAAAAGAACTTAGTGAGGTCCTGGTCCAAGAGGTCTTCCGTCTCCATGGTTTGCCTTCTGATATTGTCTCGGATCGTGGCCCTCAGTTCATTTCCCGGTTCTGGAGGGAGTTCTGTGACCTTTTGGGTATTTCTGTCAGCCTGTCTTCTGGTTTTCATCCACAGACGGATGGACAGTCTGAGAGGGCTAACCAGGAAGTTGAGACCAAGTTACGCATCCTTTGCGAAGACGATCCAACCAGATGGTCTACCAATCTTCCTTGGGTCGAACATGCTTTGAACTCTTTACCCTCTTCTGCCACTGGTTTGTCTCCCTTTTATACAATCTATGGGTTCCAGCCCCCTTTGTTTTCCATCCAAGAGAGAGCAGCCAGGGTCCCTTCTGCATACGCTGCTGCCCACAGATGCCAGCGCGTCTGGAGAAGATCCAGGAAGGCCCTCCTCAGGAAGTCAACAGTTTACTCGAGGGCGACCAACCATCATCATACCACTGCTCCGACGTACCTAGCGGGGCAAAGAGTCTGGTTGTCCACTAAGGATCTTCCCCTTCATGTGGAGAACCGCAAACTGGCACCTCGCTTTGTGGGCCCTTTTCCTATTTCTAAAGCGATTAATCCGGTGGCAGTACGTCTTCGACTTCCTCGCTCAATGAGAATACACCCCACTTTTCATGTGTCCCGGATTAAGCCCCTGGTTCGTTCCCGGTGTAAGAATTATGAGGAGGTCAATATTAATACTGACCTCTTTATCCTTAATTAATCTACTTATTCAGATTGAATAGTAAATTCACGGATTCTGTTCTTTTTCAGTTTACCCAATATTTCTGTGATCTTTATGATGGACAAATAAACAGAGCCATTAAGTGACAATGGACATTGACTTAGTTTGATATGTCAAAGAGACACTATCATTTATTTAAAATGAATCAACTAAATTAACACCATTACACTTGATTGACATGATTTCACTTTCTTTCAATTCAAATACGTCAGCACACTTAAATTTAACACAACAGACATAAATACTAGATGTTAAACATATTTAGTCTGTGGGCTCTTTAACTTAAAAAATAGTTTCCAGCTTAGATTGAGAGGGGAAAGAAATAGGAGGAAAGATTTAAGAAGAAATTATCGTGAGCATGATACCAGAGTGACACTTCTCCTCCGACTTCTGCTAAAATCCAGGTACGTTTTGTAAACAGCTCTTTACCTTTTGACGACCGCCCGGTAAGAGGGAAGACCTTGTAGCTTTTCAGATGTACGGGTCCTTGTGGGGACCAGTACAATACCTTCAAGCAGGGTTCTGGTTTACGTTTTCCAACGTCTCCTGGTTTTCGCTTGGTCATCAGAGAATATGTCAGCTTCAGGCCTCTGACTTCAAGATAAACTTATTCCAGGAAGGAAAAACAAAGTTCTTGAGCTTACGCTTGTTCGAAGTGGACCCATAACAACATGTTATCAGTCCCAGCTGGATGACGAGTCCTTAGCGCGTGACTACTGGTCATTCAGCTCTTTGGAAAGTTCACATCATCTTTCGAAGTTCCCAGCAAACTCTTTCGGACTCTTGCCGACTCCCAAGTGTGTCAGCAAAACTTAGGACTAGTACTTAAGGAAGGACCAGTCGAGGAGTTCACTTGTCTTATCAGGACCCAAGGTTACAGCCAGCAGCAGAGGGAAATGTTTAGGAACAGACAGAGAAAGCTGGAGCCTTGTTCATGAAAAACAACGGATTAAACTGTCTTCTTATTTCTAAACAAAACAGTCGGGTCTCTGTGACCCGAGATTTCCCTTTAACACAGCAGTGAACACAGTTTAACTCTTAAAGAATAACACAGCTTAAAAGCACACATCATGAAAATGACAAAAGTTATTCTTTTGATCACATCAGCCTAAAATCAAAGATAGAAATAGTCTCTTTTGGTGACTATATTTATCAGATTACAGCTTAATGAATGATTTTGTAGTAAATGTCTTGCTTTACTGAGAGGTCAGTAAAGGTCATCACTGGACAGTTCAAAAGTACACAGGTGTCTTAAAAGTGGACAAGGTCATGCCCACTACATCTCCCCCCTTTTGGAAGCCATCGCCAGTCCTTGGGGATGGGGTCCAACACGAAAGGAAACCTTGAACTGTCTTTGATCTTGAAGTAATCCAGCAAGTGGAAAAGAAAAATCAAAAATTATAATCCCATAAAGTTTTTGGAAATTCCATACTGTTCGGAGGTAATCCCATTGCGAAAAGCTTTTAATCCCTTGGAAAACTGAGTCTGTTAACTCTTGGCAAACAAAGTCTGTGATCCTTTGGGAAACAAAGTCTTATAATCCACAGCGGTAATTCCACAGCAGTAATTCCACAACGATTAGTTTTGTTGATTGATCAGCAACAATTGTTTTCATAATCAGCATGTAGAGGGGATCCCTCGATTGACGCAGAGGAGGCGGCCCTTGGATGAAGGTTGAAGACCAAGCGTTGGAGCTGCAGGTCCCCACATCGAAGGTTGTTGGCTGGTTGGTTTCCAGTCAGTGCCACTCTGGTTCTATGTGTCATGCAATTATGTGGTTTTTTAAGGTGGGCTTATGATTGGGATTTTACATTAAGCCTTACCTATATGCACCTGGTATGTAAGCTATCATGGTTTAGATCAGCTACAATTACCAATTAAGGGGTGGATCAATTCTGTAAATTAGATATAGGGATCTGTACCTATAGAATTTTGGAGGGCTTCTGTAACGAAGGCCTCTAATTCCAAACTATTCCTCCATTCATTACTTAGTTTAGGTTAAACTAAAATAGAAAAATGAAATATAGTTTGATCTAAATGTCTGTTGTCTTTTAGACGAACGACGTAGGATTTGGTATTCCTAATCAATTTTGAAGTCTATGGCGAGACTCATCAAAATGAATAGATAATCTAGAATAGAAACGATCGAATCGGTTCAATTTAGAAATTGTGAGACCAGTGTAGTTTATGGTACCTTGAGTAGCTTTAAACTACATTGACTCTTCGACGATTGAGATTTAACAAAACGAACTGCATGTTGGCATAGTTAAATCCATATCATTCATTAACCAATGTTAATACAAAACCTTTTTGGCTGGGAGTGTTCAGAACCAAACAATATCTCAACTAATGACAACAGTAATGACTAAACAACAAGGAAACAACGTTTCACTGCTTCGACACACTCTTGTCGTCAGATTCCAAAGTGCAACACACAAGAAAACAGGTCTCAACTTTATGACCGAGGTCAAATTAAATCTCGTGGATTTAAACGGTTGTTAAGGTTAGTTTTTTGTTGTGGGTTTTAGGCTTAGCGTTTCTAAGTTCAAATTGGACAATGCGACTTATAGGGTGGGAAATATGGTAGTTTAAACCTGATTAGTTTATTTACTAACTTGTGTTTGGACGACCTTATTATCCCATGAAGTCGGTGTGTTTGTGAGATCTTTGTCTTTTGTGGATTCATTGAACGCCTTGTAAGGTTTGATCTGATTTCGATGTACCCATTTAGCAATTGGCTCTTTGCGGCCTTTGCTGATTTTGATTTCGTAGACGACTGAGGACACTTTGTCTGTTATCAGATGAGGTCCAGTCCACCTGGGCATTAGTTTGCGGGCGAGAGTTCCGGTCTCGGACTCTCCTTTCCCGGTTGCTGGGGCGAACGTATAGTACCAGACTCTGTCTCCCACTTGGAGTTCATTGTGAGAGGCCTTCTGGTCATAGTACGCCTTACGTCCTTCAGCGGATCTTTCCAGGTTTTTCTGGGCGAAAGCAAAAGTGTTTCTGAGGTGTACATTCAAATCTTTGTCTTTGGCATGGCCTAACATCACCCCCCTTTGGTCATGGGGGACCACGATCACAGGTGAGGACGTCCGTCCATGGGCACAAGTTAGGATGCCACCGTTTAGTTTAAGCTGTTCGCGCAGCTGAGAGAAGACGGTACACAGGAATCGTTTAGGTTTTGGCCAACGTATCTTCTTACGTTTACCTCTTTCCGCGTAATTCAGGTGTGTCACAACTGTCGGCGCAATCGCTGGTGTGTCTGATTGTACAGACTGCGACAGGTCACTGTCGTTGTGTGTGTCTTCCCACTTCTTGACTGAAGAGGTGCTCTTTGAGTCTGTAAGAACTATGTCATTTCTGAGTAGTTCTAGACACAAATGTTCCTGAACCAAGGTTTCCTCGAAAGCTTGGTTGATTGCCGAATTACCTGTCTCAGAGGACAGTACAGCGTCTTCGGTGTGGGATCCGTGGATCTCCACACCTTTCACTACCTGTGGTAGGCAGTGGTCAGTGAGTGCTGAATGTGTCAGCTCACAGAGGAGATTTTCTTGTTGGGCCAGAGTTTGGTCCAACTTTTGGGTCTCTTCTGACTCACCTGTAGTTGAAGGTTCACTTACCGGGCTCTCGTCCTCGGATGAGCAGTCCCTTGTGTCCTCTGCGGTACCTGCGGTTAGGCAGTCTGTATCGCAACTAGGAAGCACTTTTATTGGCAGGGGTTTTCTCACTGTGCTCCACATTTTCCGTCGACCATAATCTATAATCGCGTTGAAGCGGTTTATAAAATCTTGGCCAACCAAAAATGGGAATGAGTCAAGTTTAGACACGTACACCGGGTGGCGTAGTGTCATTTCGCCAATCTGCATGTGAACCATAGCCATAGCTGTTAGGGTTGTTCTCGTCTCTGCGAGACCCTGTAGCTCAATAGCACATTTCTCAAAGGGTATTTGCCTGTCAACACCGTTAGCGGCGGTCCTCAGCTCCTTGAACAGCTTGGCCGACATAATGGTTATATCAGAACTGCCATCCAGGAGGGCTTCACGCTCAAGGACACCTTCCAGTGTGATAGGTAGGTAAGCTTTCTTAGCCACCCCCCTTTGTATAAAGTTACACAGAAACCTCACAGGTCTTGGTCCACGTTTCTGTTCACGTGTGACTCTGGCTGTGTAATCTTGTTTACTGTCAGCATCTTGTTGGCTGTCAGCATCATGACCTTCAGGATGTTGTTGTGTGTCAGCAATTGGTTTGCTGTCAACATCCATGGCAATGTTGGTAGTAGTGTGCGCTGAGTTATTTGTGTGCTCTGAGTCTTTGTGAAAGACAGTGCTACACATCGCTCCAGGTTGGTCAATGTTGATAGTGTCATTATCAATGATAACGCCACTCATTGTATCAGGTTGGTCAAGCACAGTAACATTCAAATCTACTGACAAACTACTTACTTCCTCTGTCTCTTCCGAGCATAGAGGTGTTGGGCCATTTTTTCGGGACATTCGTGACTCTTTGCACGTCTTGAACTGTTCTGTTCGAGGCGCGGGAGGTGCAGTTCCAAGGCTCGGGGGTGTCTGTTGGGACCACGCATAGTTACATGAGTATAGGTCCTCATCCTTCAATTTCTTTTGAAGTCCACCCACCGATTGACCTCGGTTTTCACCCATCTGGTTCGATCTGAACCGTTGTGGGTCTCTTAGAGAGTGAACACCTACCTTTTGTGGTTCGTTGCTTGTCTCAGATTTTTCAATCTGAGGTGCTTCAGGGGCGGGGCTCCCTTTAAACCATTTTGAGTCACTGTTCCAACTGGTACCAACATTTCGGTGTATGTCAGTTTGAAAATCTTGTTTATGCTTGCGTGCATTATCCAACTCTTCTAACAACTGACGTATGTTCTCCATCTCCTCTGAGGTCAGAGGGCCTTTGATACGACAGTGTTTATTCTCGCTTTCCATAGGAGAGAGAACCTCTTCTATTTTTAGCGACTGGGATATGACCTTTTGACCTGGGCACACCTCAGAGGGTGTTTTGCTTCGCATGTGAGCCTCAGCCGCAGTTACAGCACACTGTTTCAAGGCTTTTTGTCTAAACTGACGTTGTAACTCAAGGCCTTTTGTGAGAAGTTCTGCTCTTTCTCGTTTGCTCTTCTTCCTTATCAATTCAAGCTTTGCTTCGAGCAGCTTGAAAGCTTCAGCCTTGCCTTGCATATTAGCGTAAAAAACCTTTACAACACCCCGTTTTATTTCATCCAAAGATGTTACTTCTAATTCACACCAGGTGTACAATGGCAACTTGAATCTAATATCAGAGATTAGATTATTTCTGAAAACAGATTTGAAAAGCGTCTGCTCTTCCAGGCCTGGTTCCTTTATGTCACCTGCATACGCCTTGAAAATTCTGTCAAAGAAATGCAATGGATGTTCATCTTTTCTCTGCAAGACATCTCGTGCAGCTAAGTAGTCACCACACAATGAGAAAGATTTTTTCTCTGTGCGAGGTGCAGGGGGAGCAGGTCCTCGGCTTCGGGGTTCCTCTTGGGATCCTTTGATGTATGAGTCTTCTAGAGGCACATACTGTATGAACCTTGGACGCGCACCTTCTTGAACTTCCATCTTTGTTTTGATTGTTTGTGAAAATCAATAAGACAGTTCGTATTTTAATGTGTGCAGATACATCTTCACTTTTAATGTAGCACTGAGTCAATCAAACTAACCAGCTGTGTGGTTTAAGTGTTTCACCGTGTAATAAGTATTTCTATTCATAGGTACCTTCTTTCAGGGTTTACCCTTAAATGAATTGTAAAAGTTAAATGCCCTTGCAGTGTTAACTTTATATATAACTTATTTTTTAACAACAGTTACTAACTAACACAAACATGATTTTCGTTTTACTTACTCAAACACTTTTTAAAAGATTTGAAATAAATGCAATATTCACACTAAAATGTTCCCAGGAAGCTGCTCCATCATGCCTTAAAAAGATGTATTGCAGTTTGGCTAAACTGTTTTGCTGTATTTTGACAGTTATCAGGAGTGAAAATAGGATTACTTGTTTGTTATTTTAAATATTTTTTTATTTAAAATAAACTGGAGTTTTTGTATGCTCAACATAACATTACAGATGTTATTCCAAATAAAAATCAGTGATTTTTATTAATTTGTTGTCATTTGACATCCTCAAATTTGTTCTGCTATCTTTGTTTTGATTTTTGTGAAAATCAAGTCAGCAGATGCTTTTTGTTTGTTATTTTAAACTTTTTATTTAAAATAAACTGGAGTCATTAATTTTACACAGAAAAACGTTAAAAATGCCATTTTTAACTAAAAGTGTGCAGTTGTGCACACCAATTCTGTTTAAAATTCAGAGATGTGAAGAGCTCAATGTGGAATTGCTCTGATCTCCATCACTTTTTTTTTTTTTATTTAATTTGAAAATCAAATAAAAATTCCCTTTTGAGTGTTATTTTAAATCTCTTCAGTATTTAAAATGAGCATGAATCGTTTGTCTGTACCTCTGTTATTCTAAAATTTGTATTTAGAATAAACAGGAGTTTTTTGTTTGTGTACAGAACAATTTTTTAAAAGCTGGTAATTCACCATAAAAATGCTGACTTTTTTATGATGTTTTTGAGAAAGCTCATCTGTCAACGTCTTTTAACCAACAGGGGGCAGCTTGGAGTCTTAAATTTATCACGTGGAGACTGAATTTGTTTATTCAGTATTTAAACTAAAAACAACCTTTTCAGAGTTAGTTTCTAGTGTATCAGTGATAAACGCTCGAACCACGTTCTTGTCAGAGACAAATCTATGTTATTAGACTGGTTTAGATGGCTTGAAATGAGTTTTTAAACTCTCAGTGAAATCTCCGTTTGAGTGTGAACTGCTTGTTGCCCAAAGTGCACCTGGAAATGACGACAAAATGGGCGGGTCGACGCAGCGCGTCACCAGCTCTGCTGTGCTGAGCGAGGCGGAGCTCGCTACACAGATACGTGACGTCAACCAATCAAACACAGCGTTTGTAGTTCATTCCAAGCATTCATGGTAAATGTAGTTTTCTTACCTTTGACCAATGTAGTACCGGAAATGACGACAAAGTGGGTTGGTCGCAACGGCGTGCGTTCCCACTACAGCGAATCAGCGTTCGCCACGAGTGATTGACAGCTCACAGCTCTCGTTCATCCAATCACAGCTCATAAACAACGTGTAGGACACGTCCATGTAACGTTAGCTTAGCACGCAACTCCAGACTCTTAAACAACTCAAACGCTATAAGTTAACTTCCCAAAATTCTGAAACGTGGCAATCACAATTAAAACAGGCACGAC